>QJNU01000169.1:23403-127054 GCA_004154915.1 Monosporascus ibericus | reverse complement strand
CCATACTGATCCTGTTCGAAGCTATCCGGCGGACAAACCATCCTGGCCCTCATCGTCTCTGTCACCATGGCCTCGCTTGTCGACAAGTACGGTCGTCGGCCGATGTTCTTAGTCGCCACGGGAGGTATGTGCGCCGTGCTGGCCTTCTGGACCCTGAGCGCCGGTCTCTACCAGGAGAAGCAGGCGCCCGGCGCGGATAAGGCCATGATCTTCTTCGTCTGGCTGTTCACTTTCTTCTACAGCGTTGCCTGGTCCGGTCTGCTGATCTCCTACGCCATCGAAATCCTGCCCTACAAGCTCCGAGCGAAGGGTCTGATGCTGGTCAACATCTTCGTCCAGGCCGCGCTCTGTCTCAACACCTACGTGAACCCGCTCGCTTTCGATGGATTCAGCCAGAACGGCCACGACTCCAGCTGGAAGCTCTATCTCATTTACACTTGCTGGGTCTTCGGCGAGTTCGTCTTCGTCTACTTCATGTACGTCGAGACCAAGGGCCCAACCCTCGAGGAGCTTGTCAAGCTCATCGATGGCCCTGAGGCTCTCGCCCATGTCGACCTCAACCAGATCGAGAAGGAGCAGGTTCTGCGTAGCGAGACCAACGAGGTCGTCGAGCATAAGGTTTAATGGTCTTACTTTTTGTTTAATTTCCGCTCATATCTGCGCCCACGACACTGGATCGGAATAAATCGGCGTCTTTTCATCGGATACCCCCCCTCTTTCACGTACCTTAGCAACCATTCTGCCGTCCCCCCTCCCCACCGAACGGGGTAGGTTGTCAATGCAGTCGTCGTCGAAACATATAGTTTGGGCCTTGTGAATATACAATTGCTGTCCACTAAGTCCAGTTGGATGGCCTGCCTTTGTCCAGGAAGCTCGTGAAATGCTGTAATAAGTTGAGGGGCAACCCGCCTCGCCGAAGAGATTCAGGCCGTAGTGGAACTGGCCTTCATCTTCGGTCGGATGAGTTGTAGTTGAACCAATTTGACACTGGAATGCTGTAGTTTATCTCAGGCCCACTTTAAAAGGGGGGCTATTCTACGCTCCAACGGCAATTAACTACGGGGTCGTCAGACAACTTTCCATCACTATCCTCGTCATCGTCAAGGGCTATATCTCCCGATCAACGCCATTTCTCCGTCTTCTACGTTCTCAAAAGCATACGAGAATATGGAATCATTCGCACTTGCGTCGCAACACTCGGGCGCGATCAACCACATCCACACCGTCCACCTCGACGCGTCGGTCGTGAAGGCGACACGAGAAATCCGCTTGGCGTTGACGGTCGTCATCATCGGCTGGGTTGCCGTCACTGGAATAACAGCACTTTTGCGAGGTCGTAATAAGTCAACATGAGCGACATGATATTCGTGGAGTGTATATGGTGTTGCTGCTGGCTCCGAGAAGGCCAATTCGGCTGGAATTCTAGACCACAGTATCTTCAGTTAGGCTGGGCGAACATTTGCTTTGGGGACACCTTGAGTTACACCGCACGTATTCTTCGAAAAATCCGGCAAGCTCCCCTTTCTCTCTCCTTCTCTTCCTCTTCTGATACCAGGGACAGTACGTTAAGATGATCTTGCCAAAGACACTTGGACTACCGACTTGGCATAGAGCCGCCTGGACAGACCTTAGGTCTACATAGTGAGCTACTCTGTATTATATGTTAGAAGGGATACGTCCTCTTGCCGCAATTGTCCATTTAAGTAATCATCTATCCGGTTCTCAACTGAGAGAGTCTTAAGGCCATCATCGTTTCTAGAAAGTAGAAAATGGGTGACAGTTGGTAACGGCCCGGCAGGAGCTATCACCATCATGAAAGCCGGCTTGCACTTGTGATGACGGCAGAGACACTTCGAGACTTTGACCCACCAAAATTTCGCTTTGACGCGCATTATTGGCGTTTTATTTTCAACTGTCCGTATTGACAAGCAAACCATGACCATTCGCATCAATCTGGTTATTGTTCGATAGTACTTACTTACTGAATATCCGATATGCGTCTATCAGGCCTACAGAAAGAAGTGCTGGGGCTATATAGGCAGTGCCTGCGTGAGAGCCGGAAGAAGCCAGCGGTTTGTAGTATCTCTCTCACATGTAACACTTTATATATGCATCCTCGTATGTAAGCAGGCTAACATGATATGTTAAAGGAAACGCGCTCACATTTTGAGGCCTTTGCGAGGTAAATCCCTTCCCGTGGGTTGTGCAGAAGCAAGCTCGAAGTTAGGCTTACCGAGTCAGGTCTGAATTCGACAGGAACATCAAGATTGACAAGCGAGACTTCGGTGCCATAGAATTCCTCCTTCGTAAAGGTCGACGCCAGTTAGAGGTGTACTCGGCTCCTGGCATCAAAGACATTCATGGCTAAATGCGAACCTTGTGCATGCGGCGATGCATGATGCCCCTTGCTTGCGTCGGTCTGACGCAAGAGGTTGGAGGTTTTCCTGGCCGAAGTAGTTACACCCAAGTGCCAGATCGCATGTTTAGAAAGCGATGGGAAGGGGTATTCAGCTTCATTTATATTTCCAGTGAACCTAGCTAGTAGAACGGTGCTCGGGAAACGACGACCCAAACGACATATGGTGTCTAAACGCTCAGAATGAGGTCTAGACTCCAGCTCCAAAAGAACAGCAAACTCATGCTCCTGAACCTATGGCTCTACTTCTCAATACAGCTTTCTTTCAGCATCGCTTTTGATTGCTTCTTGGAACTCTGTTTGGGAGGTTCTATTTTGGATTACAATAATGACAAAGTTCAATTTACCTTAGAAGGGGAGCCCGTGTCGTCGACGAATGAACAATCAACCAATGCCGGCGAACCCCGAGAAGAAGCTCCCTCAGAAAGCTTCACAAGCGGTTTATCAAGCCTGTTTGCCGGACACTTGTTACAACCCAACCAGAAACAGCGCGGATCAGTCGCGATAAATTGGCGTTCGAGTCAGTCGGCACCCCCCGGCAAAGGGGTCCAGGGGATCCAAGGTTGGCGATAATTCATATTCGCTCATGCAAGCATCTAGGTTCATGAACCACCTATTGTGCGACCGCCTGAATTCACGGGTCGCCTAATCATGATACCGACAATTCCCAATGCAACCTACCGCAAGGTGACGCAAACTACGATACGGTTTCCGAAGGCTCACTACCGTCCTCACCACCTCCGCGTCCTAGCTAGGCGTCGCCGACGAGGGATCAGGTCCACAAACGATCAGATGCCATGAGAGCTCGGCGTCAAGAGCGTGGAAAGCGCTTCGGGCTTTCAGAGCCTGCGGTATGAGATGTAATCAACTGGACAGTCACTCAGCGACGATGTTTATCTTTTATAACTAGGCTTGGGCGAACCCTCCTCAGGCGCCCTCAAATCGCGCGAACCGCCCGAGATTCCCGGGCATCAAGCCAGCGGCGGGGCCTTAACCGCATCACTAGACAGCTTGAAAAGTACGCAGATGCGCCCGGTGCGAAGGGCAATGCCCCTGGCATTACACCGACCGAATCTGACTCAAAAGTCTCCCTGCATACTGTCAAACAACTACTACGTTATCACAACCAATTCCGATCTGGTGGTCTCGCAGTCACATCGGAACAGGTACCAAGATCGGCGTGGAGAGACGCAGGGAATGTCCTAGACGGCCAAGAAGATGCTGCAAACGAGTTGCAGGCGACCAGTTCCCAGTTACGCATCCAGTTCATATCCCTAAATGGCATCTTAGCATACTTGATGGCCCCGCTACCAAGCGCGAAACCAAATCAAAGCGGAAATCTGGGTGTAATCAGGGACGATTCAGGCTCCTGCGGCTCAGAAGGGAGTCGGCGGCTGCGAAACATCGCGATAGTCGGCATGACTCGAGGCGGCAGAGCATCCGACCAGTGATATTTGAGGACGCAGTATTCGATCTATATCCCAGGCTGAGAAGCTGAGATCCTCTGTTAGGAACACACCGCAAGTTCATACGAGTCAAACAGTCGGGTGCAGTAAACTTGGGGCAGTGCGACAACCGGGGACGACAACTGGAGAGACGCAGCCGCCGCCTCGTGAACATGGTTTCTGCGAAAAGCCAGTGCAACCCCCCGGAAGACATACGACTCACCCCCTGTCATAACCTGCCCCAAAAAGTTACCTGAAGTTGTGAGGTGCCCTGCCTTCGCCAGGGAGGGCGGGCAATTCTGCAGCCAGGAGCTAGAGGCTAATTCTTCCTCGAGAAAATCTAAGCCGCCGCCACCGCCGCCGAAAGACCCGCGACGCGGCGAGACGGTCCTGACAAATTGCCCTTTGGCACATCAAGTGGCCATCAGAGAGGAGAAAATATGCTTTCTTTGGTGTAGCAGGCTGCAAAACCTACTGCGCTGGTTAAGCCCACGGGTAAACGGAAGTCTGCGGAGGCAACACGCGAAGTCGAAGAAACCATCCACTTGACGAGTATCCGCCCCATTCCTTCGCTACCGTTAATCGCAGGACACGCAGCTGGCACAGAATTCTGCGAGGGAGATCTTGATGGTGTCGTTGGGAAGCTACATGAAATGGAACAATAGCCGGTTCGCCAGACAGTCTTATATCCTCCAGAAACATGGCAGGAGAGAACCAACCATCACAGATAGCACCAACGCTAGGGTCAGTTCCGGAATATGGACCATCAGATACTGGCCCGACTCATGAACCTCCTGAGCCTCACATTGCCCTCGCGGAAAACAGAAAATCATTGGAACCCATCGCCGGTGCAGCCCCCTGGACCGAGGCACAAACCACCAGTTAACCATCAGGGCAGCTGCAGCCATAGCCCAGGAGAAACCATGACTGAGAGGAAGGCACCAAGCTGCCGCAGCACGTGCCGGTCCTAGCAGCACGGAGGAAATACTGGAGACCTGGATGTATTCTTCGATTACGACGACACGGGAATCAATGACAGAGATGTCCTCAAAGGCCCGCAGGTCGCGGCCCACGCAGCTGTGGACGACTTCTACTACGCCTACGTAAGGCATAAGACAGGCTTGAGCATCCGCCGATTCCTTGCCGATCTGCAGTCGGCTGATGCGGTCAACGCGAGAACGACCTGGCCGCGCGAGAGAACGGCGGGCGGACAAGGGAATGACTCGGCAGCAGACTGAGGGCCGAATGAATGCAGGCAGTTCCTCCGTGCGGCTTGGATAGCCAAGGCAGAACGCGGCCTCACTTAAACTTGCTGGGTTTGGGGTGTGGAGAACGGAACCCCTTACGGTACTGGTGCTGGTGCTGAGACATTCGACCATAACTCCACCCTCCCATAATGAGTTCCCAGGAAGCCTCATGGGTTATGGCCTGTTGGAACACGAGGGTAGAGAGTTAGTATGGATACTACGAGTTCGCCAATGTGCATTCCCCTTAAGTATGAACCCCTTTGTAAAATATCCCAGGGCAAGAATCGGCGCGTCAGGGGCAGACCGAAGACATGCCAGCTGCTTCCAGGTGCGTCCTGCACAGCTCAGACCTATGCACGCGTGACAAGCGCGGGTACAATGGGGCTGAGCTTAGTTGGGTGGGGAAATGTGCACCTGGATGGACAGGCCCCCCTAATTCGAAGGATCGGGAACGTTGACTAGTCTCGTTCTGGCAGTCCTAAGTTTAGGTGCTCCCTATGTTAAAGTCTACTATATGTGGATAGGGCCGGTAGGCTGTTAGTGCTGACGCATTGATCTTCGTACCCCATCCCAGCTTATTTTGTAAAACAGTAGGGAGACAGTTTTACTATTAACTGGACGTGTGCCATGATCAATGCATATCTGTCTTGACGAAGTGAGCCCCATCATCGCGGAGCATCTGTTTGAAGTTATAAGAGTCAAGTCGCACCAGATTCCATATACGAGATGTCACTGACGACCGCGGCTTTGGACCCGCTCGGCACCTCCCCCAAGCACCGGGCCTGCGATGAATGCCGTATGTTCCCCTCTATTGTCGGAAGTTGAAGTTGGGAAACGTATACACCTCACTCACCGCTGAGATTGAAGGCACCCGAAAGCTCGCCTGCACCAAGGAACCCGACGGATGCTCGCGATGTAAGCGCGAGGGCATCGTATGCCATTACTCGCCCCAGAAACCCATGGGCCGGCCGCGAAAGCGACCCCGGGACGAAACGACGGACAAGACGTCGGCCGAGGATGCGCCTGCCACCAAGAACACCATGACCGAGCTCCCGCCGGATACGGCAGATCCAGGGATGGCCTTGATCAACATGTTGACAGGAGGAGAAGATTTCGTTTTCGGCACAAACCCGGATTCGAACACGCTCAACGACAGTCAGGAGGCTGGTAGCAGCCCTTGGGCCTTCTGCTACATGGGCGATGACCTTGGCAATCTCGACTTCGGCACGCCTGCGCCGCCGGATCTCGCCCAGTCGTTCTCCGCGCCCATCATCGACCCGGCCCTGTTCATGGCCACGGACCAGCCGGTGTCCGAGCCCGTGCCAGGCCTGTCGCCGCCGAACTCGGCGTCCTCGGGCACACCCGATAGTAGCAGCGCCGCGTGCCCTGTCGGTTCCTGCAACTGCATGGCGAGCCTCTGCCTGGCCCTGGACTCGATGCAGAAGCTCCCCACCGACGACGTCACGGAGGCGGTGCGGCAGACGCGGCAGGCCACCAGGACGGCCTATCTGGTGGTCAACTGCGTCGTGTGCGCGCTCAGGCTCGAGCCGCCGACGGCCGCCCGCGACGGGGGCCCGACGGCGAGCGCCGTCAGCAGCTTCCAGACCCTCATGCTCCTGGCGGCGCTGATCCCGAGCATCGTGCACGCGTACGAGCGGATCCTCGCGGCCATCGATCGCGAGGCGGCGGACGCGCAGAGGGCGCGGCGCCACCTGGTCTTCCGGCTCGGCGGGCTCGGCGGCTTCTGGGGCCCCATGGCCAGCCGCGAGTGCGGCGCCACGGCGGCCTACGAGCACCGCGAAATGGAGCCCGCCATGTGGCGGCTCGTCATCCGCGCGCTGCTCAAGCTCGACGTCTACGGCCTGTCCGAGACCGCGTGCGCCGCCAACCCCCCCGGCTCGCAGCTCGCCGTCGCCCACGCCGACCCCTTGCATCTTGGGCTCAGGGATATTGTCACCATGATGGAGACCAGGTCCAAGGCCAGACACGCGTTAGTGGACGCCATGGCCCTGTCCGGCGTCTTGCCCGAGCCGCCGTGCGCTTTCAAGCTTCACAGGCCCGGCGAGACCCCCACATGCCAGCAGATCATCGCCATTGCGAAGAGGTCGGTGGAACAGTTGGTCATCGCATGAGAGCGAGGAGACGCCTCTGTTGCTGCATGTTGTGCCGAACGACAAAACCGGATGGCAATAATGTGTCTGCATAGTTGTGACCCAGGAGTAAACATGGCATCGTATCAGTGGCCGGTTCTTTTACGGGCAATGAAAGTCCCTCTCGCTAGGCGGTATACAAACAACGTAACCGCGGAGTCGGCTTCTCTGGTCTGACGCGTCCCGGCACTAGCAGGGGCACAATCACCCTTCGCTGGGACATTTGCTCTATCGAATAATTCTGTCTCCGATGTTTACAGGTTTTGACTCCTTCACCGACCCCAGAGGTCTGTTTTCTTCAGCATCGCTAACAAGATCCTACAGATACCGCAGTGGCTCTTGCTACATACGAAACAAGGCTTTTCGCGCGGGCCAGGTACAGTGTTTATAATTGGAATGCTGTATCGGTCGAGGACGATCGGGTTTCTTTGCGGCCACCGCCGTCTCCCGATAAGGGACCCGGCCCGCGGTCGACGCGGCGACACTCACTACGTGCGGTAAGAATATACGTCTCTGACGCCAGGGAGCTGTATGAGACGCAAAGACGTCGGGACGTGGGATTTCGCGAAGTTACCCAGTTTAGACTGGGGTGAAGAATCGTCGCCGACCGGTTGGGGATCCAGGCTACTTTTCTGGGCCATTATCGGAAGCTCGAAGTATACAAACTACAATAGGGTATCAGTAGAATCGTTGTAGATTATAAGCCTTATCTACATAGGTAGTCACAGCGTATCGTCTATATACCCCCGGCAATCTCATCTAATATCCGTATCGCCTTATTCGGCCCCAGAGTTCGTAAGGCTTTGGGTATAGTGATTCAATAACAGAGCGGGGGGTTACACACATGCAGACACACATATATATATGTGTGTGTGTTTTTCCAAATCTCCTCCACCGAGATTGCGGGTTGCGTTGAACCAAGGGGGAGAGTATTTGTAGGCGTACATAAGTAACCATTCTAACGAAGCGACCGAAGCCCTCTACCAGATCAGGGGGCTCGAGCAGGCATACATAAGTCGGTCAGATCGATCGATATACTTCGCGCGGACGGCGCCTTCCATATCAAGCCCTCTAATCCAGCCCATTTTCAACCAGCCCCTTGAGCTAAGCGCCGAAGTCTCCGGTCCTTGTCATGATATCTGCCTAGGTGCCCAGCATTGGCCGCCCGGATACACTTATACGGGGCGCGTGCGGACGACCAATGGTAGCTGACAGACAATTCTCACCCGGTCAGCTCCTGTAAGGGCATCCCCCGTATTCCTCTGGGTCTGTCTTTCGTTAACGCGGTATAGGAACGGGTTTATCGTATAGATCCAGGGCGGTTAGGTTTTTCGTTTTTCGTCTGATTACTCGTTCCGTGTCCAGATGTGCTGGATTCATCATGCGCGTTTCAGCTATAGAGTTTGAATACCCTTTGGCGTCTGATGCTAACAAGATGAATTTCTTCTAACGCCGGGTACCAACAGATTCCGTAGAGGATCGTTTTCCTACTCATCGAGAGAAGCGGATTTAGTTCTAGTTAAAACTTCGAACCACCGCCAACAGACGTTCTGACCCTATTTGGAGATTTTAAGGTGCTTCCGAGAGCGCAGTACACTGAAACGTGCCCAAGGAAGCTGGCGTTGAAAGAGCAATAAGCGCACTTCGGAAGACGTGGCCTTACGGAACATATTGCGTGGCCAATGTATTGATCGAATGCGTCATTGGCGGCTCGTAAGGTTAGCCTACTTATATTATAATAGGCCCAGTGAAGCCTCGAGCGACTTGACTACTTAGATAAATCTGTGACACCGTGCAATCCCGCCGGCCGCCGAAAGACAAAAGTGCCGGTCCCAGCCTATATGTGATTTTCTTCCTCCCAACAACATCATGCAGTCCAAACTCTTGATACGTCATCAGAGAATCGCGTGTCCAGGACACGCACATGAGCAGCAGCATCCCGTGCTTCCTTCTTAATAATGAGCCGAAGCTTTGTCCTGATGCCTAGTAGACCTTCTTCTTCTCGTCGATGCTGAATTGCCCAGGGCCGGTGTTGACGAGGAGGAGGAGACCTCCTACGATTGAAAGAATTTGGAAGAAGTCGTACTTGGCAAAATCCTTGTGTGGGTGGTGTTCGTGAAGCTAAAAACAGGTCAACCTGTCCGAACTTCTGAAGATACTTACGTCGGCTGAGAAGACTTACGGTCCAAAAGTTGTTGACTAGCACGTTGAAAACGCTCAGGATGAGAACCAGCAGGGTTGCGCTGAACTTGGCCTTGAAGCCGACGACGACCATGACGCAAGCGACGAGACCAATAAGGGAGACGACGATTCTCCACATGGACCATTCCCCACTGAAGACGAAACCGATGAAGAGGAAAATCAGGAGCACTCGGCCGGCCAGCTGGAAATACATCTTGCGGTCCTTCTCGTCAATCTGAGGCAGACCAGCGAAAGCCTTGGACTTCCTGACCCAAGAGTCGGACAAGACCATAAGAAGGCCACCACAGACCGAGAGGTTTCGGAGGAAGAAGTTCAGGTCGAAGATCAAACCATATCCAAGAGCCTGGACGACAACAACACCCACAAGACCAGCTACCGCATAATCCGAGTACTTTCTGATAATGACGAGGGTCGAACAGCTCAGCATAGTAATGATGTTGACGATCAGGAACATGTGCGTAAGGCCAACGGGGACTGTTCAGGCTCGGTTAGCCAATATCGAGATATAGCGCGAGCGTCAGGAGAGCTTACTGTGCCGGTAAGAGTTGAGATACGTCAATTGATCTCTCCATTGTGTGATGATTCGCAGGGCGTCTTCGAGGAACGTCACAACAATCAAGAAGCGCCCGATAGCTGGCAGGTATCTATGACGCGACAAATATCAGCCTTCTTGCGCCCCTGAGGAACTTGGCAGCCGCATCATGCCATGAGACTCCGGTGTCGCCATGACAACTACCACTGTCTGGCTTTTAACGTACGGCTTAATCGGTTCACTCAGCGAATCCATGATATCCTCAATCTTGCTGGTCTGCTCTCGTATCGCATCGAGCGGGCTTGGGTCGGCAGCCTCATTCCTAGGCCCTCCAAAAGGGTGCTGGTTACCGAGCTGGTAACCGGCCGTACCTCTAATCTGAGCCATATCGAATGCGAATCAACGGGATCAGAACTCGGTGGCGGGGTCGCGTAAATGGACCGAGGAGACGTTGGGGGGGTCAAGGGAGAGAGTACGAGACGGCGGTTTGAATTCTCTCGCAAGTCGAGGATCAAGAAGAGTGAGTGGAGGCAGGGAGAATGAGAGTCACCCTCCGGGGTTGACGGGATAGATGAGGATAAAGTCGTGCTAATAATAGGGTAAGTTCAAAAAGAAAACGTGTAAGTTTTGGACGTTATGGAGTCTTCCCGAGAGAGTTCAATTGCTTCATCTGGTTAGAACCAAAAAGGAAGCTCAAGCTTTACATAGAAACCGATGATGTTACCAGACAACCGTGTCCTCAATTGCTAGTGCAGCGCCACTCCAGGAGGGTGGTGGGCGTGCCAAGAGCCTTTGTTAGTTGAGGTGCTTGAGCCACAAAGCGAAGGCCCGGGATAATATCCACATAATGTATGTACAATACAATGCAGGTTGCTTGGTTTCTGGGCCTATCCCTATCAATGATGACATTCACGACCCATTGGCAGTATGGAGGGGTTGGGATTCCGTCTTAGGAGAGAAAGGCATTGTACCTGCCTATCTATGTGATTCAGCTACTCACATATTAGCACCATACGTATATAGGACTGAGGCGTTGTACGTCTGTTAAATGTAGGTTGCAATTCGTTGATTTTTGTTATGGTATCTCCCCGGGATCAGAAGGTCATACAATAACTAGAAACTGCATTCTGGGTTTAGCTCTGGAATAAGCATGAACTTCGTAACCAGTCAAATAAACCAAATCGACATTTTATGGCGTAGACTGCTGTTTTAAGTTAGCGGTATTGCCACTACCGGTTACTGTGCGACCTTCTGGCACCGGGGGAGATAAGAGGCAGCACAAAGTACAATACATATATCTATCTACCTTACATCGGCCACTGGTAGCATACGGCGTCGCGGTTATATGCTCCTAAATCCGAGCTTTCAGCCATCCCCACCTGCTGCGTACGCTCAACCTTAATGACGCACACATCATGAAAAAGACTTCAACAATATGCGTATGGTTCTTCGTTCTCCATAAATTAATTGGTCACTTCTTGCACCTCTCAAATAGGTTACGCCTGAGCGACGTCGCATTTTATTACAGACATCTTATCATGACTTGGGGTAAGGCACGATCCGCTCTTTGAGACTGCCCTTACGTCGAATTCATCATGTGGCTTCTATGGTCTACAATTCATTTATGCTGAATGACACCTTTAACAAAAACCTGCATCGCAGGTAAGCGTCTCTTACCCGACTAACCAACTGTAATTTCTTTTAAGCATCTAGCCCGAACACTCTCAATATGTTCGTTCCATTGGTCTTCGGCCGATGTGCTTTCGCACCCGCACCGGGTTTTCAGGCACGGAGCCGTTGTGGAATACTCGATCGGGTTAGCTCAACGGAAGTGGCTCAGTCCTAAGCGGCTACTCCGTCATTTAGACTCGGCGCCGCAACCAGGGGCTTGCTGGCGTGCTCTGTCCCTCCGGACCACTCCCACGACTTTAGACTGGTGGGAGGATGCAGTTGTCAAGCTCCCTACTGATATCTAATCAACTGTTGAAGGCCTACAGGCTCTGGCCTGTTAAAGAATGAGTCATTTGGCCGGCATGGTGGGCCTACATGATCCCCACCGACAGAATACGGGCTGATAAGGTGCAATTCAGAGTAATCGACATCGTCTCATTTGGTCCTAACGCCCAAACTCCGAGGCTTTAAGCTTGTCTTAAACCCGATAGTGGGGACTTCCCTAGATTACTGAGCCGCATTACGTTAGATTGGACTACCGCCGGAAACTATTCGGAAAGTGCGCCCTACGATATGTGATATGTCCGGACTGAGAAGGCCACACTAAAAAGCGGTATTTACATTTTGGGAAAGTGATCTTAAAAAAAGGACTTTAAGTGGCCAATCGTGCTACTTGAACTCTGGCCTTTATGGAGTAAATTGCTATTTTAGGTTAGCGTCGTTCCCGCTACCGGTTACTGTGCGGGTTTCTCACAGTCAGGGGCATACTGGTATACGCTCTTGAACTGCTATCTTGCATCATCGTTGATTAACAATCAAGCAGCTTACCGGGACAAATATGAGCCCCATCATTGATTACCTGACACGCAATTGTCACTTCAAAGTCTTCAAGCTTATATCATGGTGGTCCCGCGTTTCGACCATGCAGGCGGTTTTCCTCTTCCCTTTAGGATAGCACCCAGATAGTTTTATAAGACTATCTTCCTTCTTACATGCAAGCTCCCTACTCTGGAATCCCGTGTAGTGCTTTCCTCAGGGCGATTGTCTTGACTGCTGTCCAGATACTCTTCACCGTCTAGAACTACACCTGGGATTAACAGTTGACTACTCAACAAGGCTAATAGTTGTGAGGGCAAGTAGGTGCCGGCCCACAATTCACTATGTGGAGCTCTTGGGACGGCGAAGCCATCCGCCGTACACACTCTGGGGTGCAGGCAAATCTGTGGCACCAAGGCGACGCCCATCCTGATGCTGGCAGATTGCACACAACTGGGGGCGGAGACAGAGGAATCGAGTCTGGAAGTGATTCTTCCGGGCCCGAGCTAGCTCGGGATGGTACCTGGGGCGAGCGCGATGTCGGCGAGATCAGTGAGCAAGAAGCAAGGCATGAGTACGAGGCTCTTAGGAATGACCTTATCCAGCTACATAAAACAAGAACCCGTGATACACAGGCCAGCAGAGCAACTACCAGTCGCGGCAAGAGCCAAGCCAAGAGAAGGCTTTCGACAGCCCACGCAGGTGCAAAGACCGATGAAGTCCGAGATGATGAAACAAAAGGGGAAGAGTCGGAAGACGAGTTTGAGCTGAGCGAGTTCATACGAGAGGGCCACTTCGAGAAAAGAACCGAATCCGGGTCCGCGAAGAAGGTCGGTGTAGTCTACGAGAACCTCACCGTCAAAGGGGTCGGTAGTACGGCGGCTTTTGTTCGTACCGTCCCCGACGCGATTCTTGGGACGTTCGGACCCGATCTGTACCATCTCCTCTGCCGGTTCATGCCTTTCTTGACGTTCAAGAAGCCACAAACCCGCACTCTCATCCATGATTTCACCGGTTGTGTACGAGACGGCGAGATGATGCTGGTTTTAGGACGTCCCGGCGCCGGTTGCAGCACGTTTCTCAAGGCCGTCAGCAACAACCGCGAATCGTTCGCAACCGTCGAGGGAAACGTGTCTTACGGTGGCATTCCCGCGGAGAAACAGAAGAAATTGTATCGAGGAGAGGTCAACTACAATGACGAAGACGATGTGCATTTTGCCTCCCTGACCGTGTGGAAAACCCTCACATTCGCCTTGATGAACAAGACTAAGAAAAGCGCCAAGGAAGAAATTCCCATCATTGCTAATGCGTTGTTGCGAATGTTTGGGATCAGCCACACAAGAAACACTCTAGTCGGCGACGACTATATACGCGGAGTCTCTGGCGGCGAACGCAAGCGAGTCTCCATTGCGGAGACGCTCGCGTCGAAGTCTACCGTGATAACGTGGGACAACTCCACTCGCGGGTTGGATGCCTCTACTGCCCTCGACTACGCGAGGTCCCTTCGCATCATGACGGACATCAGCAATCGCACGACGCTAGTCACCCTATACCAAGCCGGCGAAGGCATCTACGAAGTGATGGACAAAGTCTTAGTCATCGACCGGGGTCGCCAGATATTCTCCGGACCAGCGAAGGAAGCCAAGCAGTACTTTATCAACCTCGGATTCGAGTGTCCGGATCGTCAGACGACAGCCGACTTCCTGACCGCAGTCACGGACCCGAACGAGCGGCGCTTCAGGCCCGGGTTTGAGCACAGAGCACCGAAGACCCCGGAAGAGTTCGAGCAGGCTTTCCGGAACTCGTCGCACTACCAGAGCCTCCTGGCCGATGTGGAAGACTATAAACAGCATTTACAGCAGACAGATTACGAAGATGCCAAGAACTTTGAGGGCGCCGTCCAGGAGTCGAAGTCCAAGCACGTACGGAAGAAGTCGCCTTACACAATTTCGTTCCCCCGTCAGGTGTGGGCTTGCACCAAGCGGGAGTTCTGGCTGCTTTTCGGCGACACCACTACTCTGTGGACAAAAGTATTTATCATCGTATCTAACGGTCTCATTGTTGGCTCGCTTTTCTACGGACAACCGCTTTCCACCTCGGGCGCATTCACACGAGGCGGCGCCGTCTTCTTTTCCATCGTGTTCCTGGGCTGGCTCCAAATGTCCGAGTTGATGAAGGCCGTGTCAGGTCGTGCCGTCGTGGCCCGTCACAAGGACTATGCATTCTACCGCCCATCCGCTGTCTCGATTGCCCGCGTGGTTCAGGACCTCTTCGTCATCGCCGTTCAAGTGTGCATCTTCGGCGTGGTCATGTACTTCATGACCAGTTTGGATGTGGACGCTGGGAAATTCTGGATCTACATGCTATTCGTCTATGCCAATACCATCATGGTGACCGCCATGTACCGCATGTTCGCAAGCCTGTCGCCGGAGATCGACACCGCTGTGCGCTTTTCGGGCATCGCGCTCAACCTGCTGGTCATCTACACCGGCTACGTGATTCCCAAGCGGCAGCTGTTGAGCGATTACATTTGGTTCGGGTGGCTCTACTGGGTAAATCCTATCAGTTACGCGTTCGAGGCGGTATTGTCGAATGAGTTTTCCGGGCGGGTGATGCAGTGCTCACCGGACCAGCTCGTGCCTCAGGGCCCAGGCGTCTTGCCCGAGTACCAGGGATGTGCCATTAGCGGTGCCCCTATTAACGGTCGTGAAGTGTCAGGCGACGATTACCTACAGACCACCTATAGTTACAGCCGTTCGAACCTATGGCGTAATTTCGGGGTGCTCGTTGCCTTTACCGTACTCTACATATTGATCACTGCTCTTGCAACGGAGCTCGTTAGTTTTGGCAGAGGCGGTGGCGGCGCCCTGATTTTCAAGAAAAGCCGTAAAAGCAAGGGTCAGGCACGCAAAGCAGCTGCGCCCATTGACGAGGAGAAGACAGTCGGCGGTGGCGTTGATAGCAGCGGGTCATCAACCCAGTTCGGCGATGCGCAGCCGGCAGAGGAGAAGGAGTCGGAAGCCCTGGGCCAGTTGACGAAGAGCGACTCCATATTTACCTGGCGTAATGTCGAATACACAGTCCCGTATATGGGCGGTGAGCGCAAATTGCTAAACAAGGTAAACGGCTATGCGAAGCCCGGCGTCATGGTTGCTCTCATGGGCGCCTCAGGGGCTGGCAAAACCACGCTCTTGAATACGCTCTCGCAGCGCCAGAAGACCGGGGTTATTACCGGCGAGATGTTTGTCGACGGCCGTCCGCTGGGATCCGACTTTCAGCGGAATACTGGCTTCTGTCTCCAGGGCGACATCCACGACCGGACTCAAACCGTCCGCGAGGCCATCGAGTTCTCCGCCATTCTGCGCCAGGACGCCTCCGTCCCTCGCGCAGAGAAGCTGGCATACGTCGACAAGATCATCGACCTGCTAGAGCTCAACGATCTGGAGGACGTCATCATCTCATCCCTCGGCGTGGAGCAGCGTAAGCGCCTGACGATCGGCGTGGAGCTGGCGGCCAAGCCGTCGCTGCTCCTCTTCCTCGACGAGCCGACGTCGGGCCTGGACTCGCAGTCGGCGTACTCGATCGTGCGGTTCCTCAAGAAGCTCAGCAGGGCCGGGCAGGCCATCGTATGCACCATCCACCAGCCGAGCTCCGTGCTCATCCAACAGTTCGATATGGTGCTTGCCCTGAACCCTGGCGGCAACACCTTCTACTTCGGCCCCATCGGCGAGAACGGCCGCGACGTCATCGACTACTTCGCCGCGCGCGGCGCCGCTTGTCCGCCCAACAAGAACATCGCCGAGTTCATCCTTGAGACGGCCGCGCGCCCCCACAGGAGGCCGGACGGCACCAAGGTCGACTGGAACGAGGAGTGGCTGCACAGCGAGCAGGCACAGCGCGTCATCGAGGAGATCGACAGGCTCAAGGGGCGGCGGCAGCAGCAGCCCGAGGTCAAAGACCAGCAACAACACGACAGCGCCGCCGCCGAGTATGCGGCTCCGCCCTGGCTGCAGACAGTGGAGCTTACCAAGCGCATGTTCCGGCAGCAGTGGCGGGATCCGTCGTACGTGTACGGCAAGCTCTTCGTGGCGGTCGTCATGGGGATTTTCAACGGCTTCACGTTCTGGCAGCTGGGGTACTCGATCCAGGATATGCAGAACCGCATGTTCACGTGCTTCCTCATCGTGACCATCCCGCCCACCGTCGTCAACGCCGTCGTGCCCAAGTTCTGGGAGAACATGGCGCTTTGGCAGGCCCGCGAGTACCCGTCGCGTATCTACGGCTGGGTCGCCTTCTGCACAGCCAACATCGTCACCGAGGTCCCGACCGCCGTCGTCTCTGCCGTCCTCTACTGGGCCCTCTGGTACTGGGCCACGGGTTTGCCCACTGAGAGCTCCGTCTCCGGCTATACCTTCCTCATGTCGCTGCTCATGTTCCTCTTTATGAGCTCGTGGGGTCAGTGGATCTGCGCATTCGCGCCGAGTTTCACGGTCATCTCCAACGTAAGTTCACGACCTACCTACCTCCCGGACCCGTACTTCGGTAGATCTTGGAGAAAAGAAAAAGCAAGCTTATTAACGCAACTGCGCAACACAGGTCCTCCCGTTCTTCTTCGTCATGTTCGGCCTCTTCAACGGCGTCGTCCGGCCCTACGCCTCGCTACCGAGCTTCTGGAGGCACTGGATGTACTGGGTTAACCCTTCGACGTACTGGATCGGCGGCATCCTGGCGGCGACGCTCGACGGGCAGCCCGTGCGCTGCGCGCCAGAGGAGACGGCCCGCTTCGACGCGCCCCTCGGCCAGACGTGCGGCGACTACGCGGGCACCTTCGCCCGCTCCGCTGGTGGCTACCTGCTCAACCCCGATGCCGCCGCCGACTGCCAGTACTGCCCGTTCAGCTCGGGCAACCAGTACCTGCAGACGCTGAACATCCAGGCGGACGAGAAGTGGAGAGGTAAGTTGACAGTGGCCTCATGTAGTTTCCCAGAAGACTCTCTCCCTATCCATCTTCAATAAATCTTGGTTGTCCAGATTAAGGGATCCCTCCTGGAGTGTACTGTGCTGACGAGAACGTGCGATTAACTACAGACTTCGGCGTCTTTCTGGTATTCTGCATCTCGAACTGGGCCCTCGTGTACTTCTTCGTCTACACGGTCCGCGTCCGCGGCTGGAGCTTCGGCTTTGGTTATTTGTTCGGCGGCCTGGGCAGGCTTGTCGACCTGGTCAAGAAACCCTTTCAGCGCGCTGGCGGGAAACGACATTAGAAATGAGTCGTTAGCTATATGTGGGCAATGGCGAAAAAAAAAAAATAGATAATTCTTGCTTGATACTCGCAAGAGGGTGTCTTCAGATATTTGAACATGGCGCTATTTCGAGATAGATGGACGAGCCCTGATGAAAAGGCACGCTTGATACCAATTTGATAGTTCAGAGCTGCATTATAGACAATACATAGAGAGGTAGTACTGTAATAGGAAAGCCGGATAGGCACAATAAGATGGATAGAGTAGTCAATAGATTTAATGTAGCCGCTTGGGATTTTGTGAGTTCGTGTCAGCTTGGTGGATGCTGTAAGCTCCCAAGCATGCACATTCACACACACGTCGGTTGTCAGGCGTCTTGGACAACATGCCCTTCTTTGTACTGGACTGCCGCTGAAGACGGTGCTATCACGTTGTGCCAAACAAACATGCAGGCTTCACAGTGAGAGTAAGCATGCCGGCTATCATTGGGACAGTCCTTCCTAGGCGTAACCTACCTTCTAAGTTCCGGGATCCGTGCCCGGGCCGGGAGGGAACGGTGATCAGCAGTACGCCGAAGTCGGCACCATGCCGATGGATGAGGTTCTACTATTATAAGCCGAACTGACAATTACTGGCTGGTAGCACCGCATTTGCAATCGTCAGTAGTGCCCTTCAGTGGAATAAACCGGGGGTACCGTGACATCCATCTGGGAAGCACATGTGTCCATCATCACTTCCAGCCCAAACAGACTGGGAACGATGGTCCGTTCCCGTGGACTGGGCTTCAACTTCTGTACTCATGTACCATTAAAGGCAGGCCTGTCACCATACAGAGAAGGCTAGGAGGTGAGTCAACGCATTTCCACTCGCACTTCCTGCTACGGTGGTGCGGCATCTATCAAGGGTATCATAAAAAGTATGTACAAAAGACAAACGTCTCAGATTGGTACGGATCACCGTGTTTTAACCTTTTCCTTCTTCGCCCAGGCCAGCCTCTTAGGTATGATACCGCTCATTTCGACCAGTTTCGCCAGGCACCAGAGGTAGCAGATCGAGAATCCCGCAGCACCTACCCCAACATTGACAACGACCCAGAGGTCTGGTTTGTCCGCAGGCGGAGTGACGGATGATTCCAGAAGATGCCAAGCACCCATGGCGAGGTAGAAGGCGCCGTGTAGGATCACTGTGCCCCATTGGACCCAAATGCTTTGAGTTTCTTCGAAGTATGCACTTGTGGATGTCGGTGGCAGACCCAACAGATATGCCCACAGAAGTGTCAATACAGCGTAGGGGACTCGCAATTCGACCCTTTGGAGCAACGGGAACATCGTCCATGTGCCGAGGATATTGGCAAATCCGACCCATGATCTGATTTCTTTCCCCAACCCCTCCTCCCCGGCGAGGAGTACAGTCATCGGCATAAGCGGGAGAAGAACGCTTTTTTCATGAACCTGGTAGCTGAGTAAGAAGAATCCCCAGGCCGTGGCTGCGAAGGCGTATGGCAGAAGCCCCTTCCGCGGTCGCAAGAAGATAATCATACATGGCGGGGCGATCGAAGCAAGTGTTGCTATGAGCGATGCCCGCTGGAGGAGCGTAGCTGGATATTTTCGTAGCTTGACGATTACATTGGCGACGCACCAGAAATTGGCGACTTTGTCCTCGAACAGTCCACGAGCGAAAGGAAATACTCGGTGTATCATTTGGACCAATTGTACCACAACCGGGTAATAGAAGGCCTCTGTATCTAGATGGTCTGACAAGAATGTGAATATTGGGAGGGGGCTTCGCCGGCCCTCGAGACCAGGTCTAGGTTCGATTCCCCGGCTGGTATCGAGGAACGCACCAAGAACTAAAGGTAGAATGAGAACTGCAAAGGACGCAATCGTGACCGCAGCAATGCTGAAGAGCCGACCAAGGTTAACCCTGGGGAAAATGCAGCTTCCTAGGAGGTAGGCGAATACGGCTGGAGCGTAATACAGTGCCATCTGCTTGAACCCTAGGGCGGCAACAAAGAATATGGCGGCCCACATGTAACGTCCAGCTACCGTGCTAGACATGCTGGCCAGCACGAAGCCTAGCATAACCGTATTGTATTGGAAGTGAACGTGGTCGATGAGGATAGTACCAGGCTGCATGAGAATGGCGACAAGGGCTACCGATGCCGTCCATTGGGCCACCCCAAACAGCTTGCAAAACCTCCGGACAAAGATGACAGCAGCAGGGATGTAGGTGAGGTATTCGGAGACGAGGACAGTGGCTCTCATGAAGATCTTGAGGGTCGGATCTTCAGAGCCCCGCGACGTGTATAGAGCGAACCAAGAAGGGTCAATAAGAGATCCTATCTTTCCTAAGATCCAACTGTGGTAGGCCGTCAGGGGAGGGTAGTCGAGACCCCACCACTCCAGGTCGTGAAAATACCATTGAGATATGGGCAGCTGCGTCGTAACTTCCATCCAGTGTCTCTGTGCTTCGTAATCCCCAAACATGGGCGGCTTATGGAAGCCTAGAGAGAGAGAAGGCGACAGTGTCAGTAAATTCCAGGCTCGGCGAACTAGGTAGGTATGATAGGTATACGTCGACGAGTATAGATGGCTGGGTATAAACTGAGCAAGACTAGATGAATGACATACCAGAATAACCCCAAAGTCCAGCGGCCCATCTGAACAGACCGACCACCATGAGAATCAAAGGTAGGACCTCCCATTGCGAAAGGGAGCCTCTGGCAGGCCATAATAGAGCTGCCAGAGGGAATGAGGGTGTTCGGATAAGAGCTTCAGCATTGGCTCCTTTGCCGTCAAATTCGGCCGTCTTTTTGATCTTGCGCCGTGGTTTGTGAGATGATGACGGACCAGAAGCCATGGCCGCCGATTTATATCCAATTTCTTACCTGACGGTCGCGCGCATTGGATTGTGGGATTGAACATATAGCTCACTCCTTAACGTGGTTCTATGAGGTGAACGAAGGAAGTTTTGGACAGGGGAATCATAAACAGCATGAAGCTTCTGAAAGCTGCAGAATGTCAGTAAACTTAATTGATGTGGCGGTGCTGCTCGTCTCATATATGGCTCTTCGGCTATAGACATGCGGCTTGATACTAGCGCTAATTACTATTTGTGGATGGCAAAGATGGCCTAAGAACTTCGGTGTTGGAAGGTACATACATACAGTATGTAGCTAGCTGTCCAGGTGGTATCTGGCTGCGCAAAGAGTTGCCCATCAACTTCAGTGCTCTTATTATAACTTTCAAGCACAACCCGAAACCCCAAGTACGCTTTTCCCCTTCCACATAGTATAGATAGATATCTTGAAGATGCCATTTCCATTCGCGTTGCCAACTACATCGGCCTTTTCGTTCTCTTCCAGCTTCAATTGCGAGTCTCACCCCTCCCTGACCCTCAATGCAAGTACACATCGTGGTGTTATGAGAGATGCTTTGAAAAAGCATAAACGACTGCCGGCTGCGTCACAACCGCCTAATCTCCGCTCAATAATCAACAGCTTGAACGGCTATCTCCCATACCTCGTCGCCGTTGATGCGGGACTGGGCACCAAGCCGTTGCTCGATGAGGATATTAACGTTGTTCTGATATCTACCCCTGCCATTGAGTGGCGCCCGACTTTATCAGATAATGCCATACCCGGCAAGGAGACAACTCGGGTTAAAGTCCAGTCTCTGGAATATGAAATCTTCTTTACACTCTCCACTCTGGCTTATGCATACTCGCTAGTTGCCCGTGCTTCCCTACACCCACTCTATGTTACGTCTGGTGCTGTGCTTGGGGCACAAGAACGCACTACCGCCATCACTACCGCTACAAAGCATCTACTAGACGCAGCCTCTGTTCACGATTATCTCGCCCGCCGTGCGGAAAGCCTCAACACAACGCCCCCGTGCGCCGACATCGCACCCTCAACTACTCGAGCTTTAGCCTCGCTTGCTTTGGCCGAGGCAACCCTGCTGGCAGTCTTGAAAGATGACCCATATCCTGCCGTCGTTGCCCAAGATCGCAACAAAAATGATCGGGAATGGATGTACAGGGCTCCGGATATCCCCAAGGTCCGTGCTCACCTGTTCGCTAGACTTTGTCTCGCTGCTGCAGACCACGCGGCTCAAGCCTCCTCCCTATGCCAATCACCAGGAAGAGGCTTGTCGAGGCTTAACGAGTCATTGTTACGGTACCTTGAAGATCTTAGGAAGACATGCCGCGCAAAGGCCTGCCGCTTCTTCGGGATTGATGCCGAGTTATCTGGACAAACCGGGAATGCTTTGGGTTGGCTACGCTGCGGTCTCCAGGAACTTGGCATCGAACTGCAAGAAACGAAGAAAGGCATTAGCCTAAGCCGACTAAGGAAAGATTGGTCTGAAAGACGGGAAGACAAGAAAGTCGAGAAGGGCACTAGCTGGGGGGCCGACGCGGGCAAGGGGGAGGAAACTCGGGTGATAGAAATGCTGGAGGCGAAGTGGTCAAAGGAAAACGATACCGTGAGTAATCATGAACTTAGTCATTGTATCACGGCTGTCGCTTACACGACCAAGATGCTCACCCAGACGGTCCCACCACCTGCGACGCTACTGTCAAGTCTTCCTTCAGGAAGAGAAATACACAGCATAAAGGCCTACCAGCTGCCTGAGCTTGGCAGGCAGTCTCTGGAAGCAATGCGCGCTCCACCGGATCGGTCAGATGACTTTGGAGAGGATAACCTGAGTTCTGACGACGAACAGAAGACTGTAGTAGGCGTGCCCATAGGAGCTTTTCCTGGCACGCAGGCAGACTACAGAAGCGACAGTAGCAGGCCATATTATTAGTCCAAGACATTACGGCGAAACCTCCCTCAAAGCGCCAAGTGAGAGGTGTATGTGGTTTCTAATTGCGACGCATCCGGTTCGCAATACACACGGACTAGGTCTGAGATCACCAAAGAAAGATGCCAGCGGTGGCCTAAGAGTGCTATGCAACCGGTTACTATCTGCGGGGTTAGCAGCTAACCTTGATACATAATGTTCGAGATACAAGTCATGCTGCAAACTGTATCATTGTATCGGAACCCTGATTCAGATGCAGTCGGACGTGGTCCATGCGGGTTCGATGAGCTAGTTAGTCGTCGTCGTAAAGCGAAGCGAGCATCTAAGAGACTGATAAGCTCAGCATCACAAGCTAAGTTACATCCAGTCGGTATATGTCGATGTAACCTTTGCTCGGAAATCAGCGGCCAACCACTTCGATCGCCTCTAATTCCCTTATCAACACTAATTCCGCTGTCCTGGAATGGGAACCATTGCCGGCGCGAAACAGAAGGATTGAGCTCCCAAGGCCGATGGCTTGATATATTGCTTTAAAGGGCAGGAGATAAAGTCTTGGTGAGCCGCTCAATTGGTCCAGATTCTTGTCCATTTCTCGGGAAAATGTACGAGCGTGGCGAATAAGCTGGGGTTGTACTACCCATCTCTTCCCTCGTTCACCTTGGCATACGCTCAGGCTATTCTAGCCCAGCCCTTGGCAAAGGCCGTTATCACGGGGCGTACTTCTCGGCAACCAACGTCTCCAACTAAAACTTGTTAGCCAGACGGGCCCACGAATTAGGGTCCCCCATCTGATAATGGCTCTGGGTTGCGAACATAAAAAGTGTCGCATGCCCACCGCTGGAGGCATCCCGTGCCCGGCTGTATCATTCCTGAACCCTTCCCACCGATTATATCTCGGCCTGAAGTCCGCCTCGGCGCTGCATATCTAGAGATGTCTCAAGGTGCACCACTCGACGCTGTCGAGACTAGCAAAGCCAGTGCCCCGACAATCGAGAAAGAAACCGCCGGCGAGAAGAACATCGATATCACTTCGTCTCCAAGCAACGTCGACGACGTACTGGTCGGTCCCAATGGCGAGCAATACCCAACCAAGGAGGAACTCGAAACTCTCCCTCGAGTCGTTGGAAAGGTAAACTGGATCATATATACCATAGCGGTAAGCAACTCTCCCAGTTCTTCCCCCCCTCTCAGGCCTGTCTGGATAGGAAAAGTCCCCGGATCTAGTCGCCTTCGGAAGATTTTACGCCTGAGACAGAGTCTACGACTCTTCCATTGATCTTGACGGTTAAAATCTAACTCCGGGTGCCGCAGATCATCGAACTTTGTGAGCGTTTTGGGTATTATGGCACTACCGCTGTTTGTGAGTATCTCGGACCTTGTGGGCGGTTTTGAAAAGATGATGTGGTTAATAAACATACCAGTCGTCAACTTCATCCAGTTCCCGCTCCCTGAAGGCTCTACAACAGGTGCTGCTGGAACTTATGGTCAGCCTGGAGCCCTTGGGTTCGGGCAACAGGTTTCCACTGCTCTAGTACTATTCAACTCATTTTGGTCATATCTGGTAAGTAATAGCTGCATCGCCAGCTATCCCCGTCCTGGTTCTCATATACCGAGACGATAGCCTCTGGCAGAGTATGGGGTTTCGGGAGCTTTCAGGCGTCTATTGGAATCCCCGTCTAATGTTCAAGCGTACTAATATTGAGTATTGTAGATGCCTATTGCTGGTGGATACTTGGCTGACACGTATTGGGGTCGGTACCATACCATCAACGTCGCCATTGTAATCGCAACCGTCGGCCATATCATTCTCATCGTCTCTTCAATACCCGGAGTCGTCACAAACCCAACCGGAGCTCTCGGCTGCTTCGTCGTCGGTCTAATATTTTTCGGTATGGGAGTTGGCTTCTTTAAATGCAACATCAGCCCCATGATCGCCGAACAATACGAGTATGAAAATCCCCGTGCGACTGTTGAAATCAACAAAAAGGGCCAGAAAGTCATCAACGACCCGGTTTTGACGATAAGCCACATATACATGCGGTATTACTTCTTCATTAACGTAGGCGCTCTGGTAGGGCAGATCAGGTAAGTCATCCCGGCCTTCCCGCTCCAGCTACGACCGCTTACTTGCTGTTCAGCATGGTATATGCGGAAAAATACGTTGGATTTTGGCTGGCATACACCCTGCCAACGGTTCTCTTCCTGCTCTGTCCGCTTCTCATGATCTGGCTGCGCAACAAGTACCACCGTCGTCCTCCCACGGGATCTGTCCTGTCTAAGAGCATGGCTACCTTCTTCCTCGCCTTGAAAGGTCGGGTCTCGTTGAACCCCGTGCAAACCTGGCGCAACTGCAAAGACGGAGAATTCTGGGGGAGAGTCAAGCCGAGCAGGCTGGAGAACAAGCCTTCGTGGATGACGTTCGACGATGCGTGGGTTGATGAGGTCCGGCGTGGATTCCAAGCCTGCAAGGTGTTCGCCTTTTACCCTATCTACTGGTTGGCGTACGGCCAAATGACCAATAACCTGGTCTCGCAAGCTGCGACGATGAAATTAGGCGCTGTCCCTAACGATATCGTGCATAACCTGAACCCATTTGCTCTTCTGATCCTTATTCCCATCTGCGACAAATTCATATACCCCGCCTTTGAGAAGGCTGGATTGAAGTTCACGCCCATCAAAAAGATCACAGCCGGTTTCGCCGCAGCGACTCTCTCCATGATCGTCGCTGCGATTATTCAACATTTCATTTACAGACAGAGCCCTTGTGGAAAATATGCCAGCGACTGCGACACTCCCCCTGATATCTGGGTGTGGGTACAGGCGCCAGCGTACATATTGATTGCGCTGTCGGAGATTGTGAGTAACTTTCGGGTCCTTGCTCCTTTTGTTCCTTTCGTTTCGTCGTGCTCGCCCTAGAATAAGCCATCGCTGACTTGCGAATGCCACAGTTCGCCTCGATCACTGGTTTGGAGTACGCCTTCACTAAGGCGCCTAAGAACATGCGTTCCCTCATTACGGGCGTTTTCTGGTTTTCCCAGGCTTTCTCTTCGGCTCTCGCCCAAGCCTTTGTCGGCCTTGCTACTGATCCGCTGCTCGAGTGGTTGTACACCACCATCGCTGTCATCTCCGCTCTCGGCGGTATCGGCTTCTGGATCGCCTTCAAGTCCCTCGATGCTCAGGAGGAGGCGCTCAACGCCCTGCCCGAGAGTGATTTCCGGGGCTCACGGAACCAAGATGCTGATGAGGAGGCTGTGCTGGCTGAGCAGAGACGGCAGGATAAGATACTTGAGGCTCAGGGTCTCAAATAGGTAGTGGGTATCCAGGTAGACGCACTTACTAAAAGGTCACACTGCCCATCGCCCATCTCGCTCTTCCGCCAGCACTCATTCCGTCGACGCCACAACGAACACCCGAGTACTTGTGTAAGATCTCTTACTACCTCTGTGAAGTCGGGTTCAATCCAGAGGGCGGTCAGCTCCTCATTATGCTCAGTAAAGAGTTGGATTAGTCGTTAGCTTGGGAAGGGGGCGGAGGACAGCTTGTAGCGACGCCAAACTTATAGCGTCACGATTCTGAATTGATACCACAGTTATGTTTGCGGCATCCCTTTGAAAAGTATAAAACATCTAGGTTATGTAGAAACCCTATTCTACAAATGCGCCTGGAACCGGAAACTCCTGTAAATCTTGAACCTCGCCGTTGCCGTGTACAATCACCGGCTCATCAAGCGCATCCTCTGCAAACCAAGCTTCGATGTCCTCTGCATTCTCGAGCTCGTCGGCCCCCATCTCGTTAAGCAGGCCCTCCCTCTCCGCCACCACGACCTCGACCCACCGAAGCTCCGCCCTCCTGCGGTACGTGAACGCCTCCCGAGCCGCCTCGGCGTCCTCCGCCGCACGGCGCTCCGCGTCGTCCATGAGCTCCTCGCGGATGGCCTGCTCTTCGCGCGCCTCCCAACGGTAGCTCTCGAGCTCGCTGTCCATCCACTTCTTCCAGGCCGCGAAGCCCCGGTCCATTGAGCGCTGGAGGGAGGCGAGCGCCGCCCGCGCCGCCGCCTCGCCGCCCCCGCGCCGCGCCCAGTACGCCTTCAGCTGCGCCGCGTACTGCTCCTCAATGCGCCGTTCCTCGGCCACGCGGGCCGCATACTCGCGCGCGAGCGCCCGCTCCCTCTCGCGCAGCCTGGCGGCCGTCGCCTCGCCCAGCTCCGCGCGCTCGGTCTCGTGCCGCCGCCGGAGCTCGTCCAGCCTCCTGGCACCGCGCGCCGACAGGTCCGCCTCCTCGGCCTCGTGGTCCCGCCGCACGGCGCCGCGCTGCGCCTCGTGCAGGTCCGCGAGCGCGGCGCGCAGGTCCCGGAACTTGGCCTCGACGGCGGCGCGCCGGGCCTCCTCGCGGCGGATGCGCTCCTCGAGCTCCCGTCGCCGCCGCTCTTCGGCGACCCTCGCCTGCTCCTGTCGCAGCAGCTCCGCCTTGAGGGCCTCCTCGCGCTCGAACTCGGCTACGAGACGCAGCGCCTCCCGGAGCTCGGCCTCCTCCCGCGCCTCACGGTCCTGCCGCGCCTGCCGCCGGGCCGCAGCTTCCCGCTTGACGTTAGCTAGCTGCTCCATAGTGCACTGCAACGTCTACAGTTAGTGATTATTTCCAGCTAACCCGGCGGGGTCGCCGGGAGTTACAGGCCATGCTTCGGGAGCTCTAAGTTTTCGTTCGGATATCTTTATCCGTGAACTGAGAAATAAAGGGGATGAATGACTCCAGAAACTTGCTCACACTGCATGTTCGCCAGCGCGCGCCGCAGACGTAGCAGAACTGGGCACCGCAGCGACACGTCATATGCTGGCAGGCCTCGCGGTGCTCGACGTAGGCGCCACACCCGTAGCAGCGCTTCCAGCCCTCCTCCTCGGCGAGCTCGTTGGTGCGCTGCAGGTCGCGGTCCTGGGGGCACGCTTCGGCGCCGTCGTGCTGCGGACCCCGGCAGATCGTGCAAGTCCAGTGACCCTGCGAGCAGCGCGCCGCGCCGAGAGCGGCGTTGATATGGTCCGGCGGGCACCAGGTGCTGCAGCTGGGCTCACTGCAGTAGACGCGCTCGCCCACGGGGACGTTCCACTCGGCGCCCCGCAGGTGCCACTGCCGCTGCAGCTCGCCGTCGACGCCGAGGAGGACCGTGGCGTCCGGGATCGCGTTGAGACAGCACTTGGGCGGCCACTGCTGCTCGTTCTGGCACGCGGCCGAGATGAGCCGTCGGAAGCAGTCCCGGCAGTAGTTGTGACACGGCGCCCTGATCGTATCCCCGGCCCTGAAGTCGTCCAGGCAGGAGACGCATTCCCTAGTAGGTTCTCAGCGTGTGCCAAATGTCTTAGGTAGCAGTGCGGGAAGAAACTGGCTTACACCAACGCGTCTTCGTCGATCGACGACTTCGGACTGCTACCGATGACTTTCTTAATGGCGATAAAGACAGGTCTCTTTCGGCTGGTCAGGTCGAGGCTGCTTGAAGAGGTGTTGGGCTTGTGGCGGGCAGCTCCTGCCGCGCTTGTCTCCCCCTGTTCGCTGCTGTGATTCAGTCCCCTGAGTAGGCCGAATAACGAGCGCTTCTTCGGCTTTGACTCTGCCGCGGGAGCCAGAAACCGGTCAGGGTCTATCCTCGTTGTCTGCGTTCGCATTTTACAAGTATATGAGTTCCTCTTTGGGCTGGACGGCCGGGCCGGTTCGTCATCGACGATATCGACTGTAACGCTTGGGGCATCTAGTTGCTTGCCCTTCTCACTCTCTTCCCTAGCCTCTTCCTCTTCCTTTGCGCTCGCAGCTTCAGCTTCAGCCTTCCGCCTCTCCTCCTCTTCGACGATCCTTGCCTTAATCCTATCGATCGAGTCTTGAATCACGTGTAAGATGATGTCTGATTCGATGTCCGGCACCGTCTTCAACCCGGCCGGAGGTTCATACTTCGCCCAGCCAGTCTCGTCTATGTCTTCTAACATGTCGGGCAGAGCAATGGCGCTGTCGGCCAGTTCCGGTACGGGCTTTCTCTTGATCTTCCAGCTTGGTTCTTCAACTTGTCCCTCCTCGGCCTGGTCGATCGATGTTTTCGAAGGCTCTTCTACAACTACCTCCGCGGTGGAGGATCCGGACTCTGAGGCGGACATATGGAATATGGATATCACGAGATGCTGACCGAGATCATAGAAAATAGAGAGGAAGGCCCGAGAAAACTCCTAAAGAGACAAGAATGCTGTTCAATAATTCAGCCGTAAAAAGTGCCCCACTTGCGGGCATAGTAAGGCATGAAGCTGCCAATTGCGAATACAACTACGGCCACTGACGCTCCGCAATAAAGCATTTTCGAATCTTAAAAATGCACCGGGCAGGAGAGGAAAAGTAAGGAAGAGTCGGAATCGATTATTTTCTCTTACGCTTAAAACGGCACTGAGGGGAGACGAGCCTTCGCAGCTAGCATCGTTTGGAGCCAGGTGAACGCCTCTGTCAGGCCCTCTTGATGGAGATGGGCGTAGAAGATCTCACCAATAACAACATCGGACAGGTTAGCTCCCCATCACCGTAGCCTACGGGTTGAATGGTCCGGTACGGAATCATGGGATGTTTGTGTTTTGGTGTGCGTGTATTATGCCTTGCCTAGATGATCACCGAAGGGAGGCGCTTGCTTCGCTGCAGTTGGTTAAGGGGAACCACGCCTGTGGCCTTGCGGCTAATTGCTGATAGGTAGAGATGAGGGAGCTGAAATGTGGCAGTGCTCTCACATGCCGCTGGCATAGTAAACCAGTAGGGGGTCACCTTCCCAAATATCGTTAGCTTAGGCGAAATGTTGCTTAGCGTGGGGGATGCCCTTCAACTGCTCTAAACATCCTCCAAAGTAGAGTCCAGACTTTCTCGCTCGTCCTCACTTTGAACAAGGTCTTGATTGATACTTGGGATATATCATTCCTTAGCCTAAGCATAGAGGGGCCTTTGTATAACTTAATTAAGACCCCCTACATAGCAATCCGCATTATAGCGCCAAATACGATACAGCCCCCCCGTTCCCCCAGCCACGTTTTGTGTGGAATCGAGCTGAACGTAACGTGGTTCGAGTAACATCACATAATTCAGTTCCCGGCTGCCCAGTCCCGGGTGAGCCTCCGAAAATATCGGTACGCCTAGCAGAAACGGGGATGGCTGACGGGTTCTCGGTTCCAGTAGTGGAATCTATCGCCAAGGAAGCCTGATTTGCATTTGGTTCTCTTGAACCCTGGTACGCATGTTGATGAGGTGTCCGATGTTTCATGCAGTATCTCGCTTAAAGTATGTCTCCGCGAATATCAAATAATTTCAAGTAGTCAAGGCTCAGTGATCCTTCCAAGCACATAGTACTAAGCTTCATTTCAGGATCAGTTCTAGTAAACTACGCTTTTGAGTTGTGAGGCACCATTCGTCCACGGGTGGGAGTCGAAATTCAACTGTCAGAAATAATTGCCGGCCGGATTTCATACCACCGTCTGGTAACATAGGGTAGTGACGCAGCAGACGAATGCCGTAGCCATATAGCAGATCATTGTCCCAGCAACGCATCTAATACTCTTGTATGAAAGGCATTTGGAGGTAAACAAAAATTCCGCCGTACCAACGATATCAAATAACGGAATTCACCTTTTGGGCTAATATCCGCATCTTTACCGTTTGACAAACGCGGACTAGCGCCAGGGAAGTCCATTATCAATGAAGCGGATGTATTCTCGGGGACAAGTGGTGTTCGCTGCCCCAGCTGTAGAGCACCGGCCAATGGCCGAGTGAATGTCGAGGTACCAGCGCACGCGGTGGGATGTGTCCATGGCCCAGCGGATGCTGCGCGCCTCGGGCTCCGAGAAGGGCGCCGTGGTACTTCGACCACTCTGGGTCGTCCGACGCCACGTTGGGCGCCACCTCGTCATGGAACCGCGCCAGGTCCCACAGGAAGTCGAAGTTCCGGTTCTATCGTGCTCATGAGTTAGAACTCACCATATAGATGGTGCGCCCGGGGCGATGGGAGCGTCGAGACCATGTCTCAACCGCTAAGTGCCTGAGTTCCCGACCGGAACTGGCGAAGTGCGCTGCCGAAACACGCCAGGAAGGGGGTGGAGATAGCTCATGAGCTTCATACCAGGTCGACGGGCCCCGCGGGGTTCCGGATCTTTCGTCACCAGCTGCCCGTCGCCTAGTCGTAAGCCACGCCGTCCGGGTTGCTCGGCGGCAGGAACACGATGCTGGGGCCGAGTAGGCGCGCCCGCCGCACGTTAGGCCGGAGCCGTGCCGGTGTACTTACAGCAGGCCAGCAACGAAATATATCAGGTTGTCCGAGGAGCGGCGAAGATGTCTCGAGAAGGCCCCAGCCAGCCCCTTTTGTATGATGACGAGACGGTATACGCGTCAGTCGACGGAGGGCGCCAAGACGATTTCGAACTCTCTAGCTCGCTTTCCAACCGGTTGACGGCGTTTTCGTTGTCAATCTTAGCTGTCTCGGGAAGCCACATCGAGTGCGGAGCTCCCGTCATACTGGGACTGCCAACGGATGGTTCGATAAGGGAGGCACGGATCTCGCCAAGCTGCGTGATGCAAGGGAAGGAAGCAGCTCTAACGAGGGGCCAGGCCCTGCTGTTGATTTCCACGATTTATAAGATAATACCTTATTTCAGTTTTCGATGTAGGGTTACGGCGGTAGCGGCCGTATGGTGCTAAATTTAGTTATAAAGCGTCCTGAGCTACCAAGGGCAGTCCGAACTGGCCAAACAGCAAATCCCGGCTCGAAACGGCAAGTTTGGTTGCTGCTGCTTGGGAACGCCTATCAGCTATCAAGGCTTGGCCTTTTGGCTCGCGATACAGAGTTTCTGCTCCAGTGTCCAGGGGCGTTTCGGGGCGTCTGCGGCAAGCCTCATGTTGGTTGTATTCTAGAACGATCACGCAGATATGGAGGGGTGCTATGGCCTTTCAAAGCAGGGCCTCATTTTCGTCCGCGTTCTTCAAGTGCTGAATGTTCCTAGGTGGAGGGTAATGGAGTGGAAAGACCGGGGCTCACAGACTTCTCAGGGATAAAAGGTAGGTTGGTTAATATTAGAACTTCTTTGATTAGGCAACTAATACGCTTCGCGTGGCCGCTGTCCAGTATTCCCATTTAGACTACCTCCGTAGCTAAGCAGCCAGTCCGTCCCATGGTGATGCCAGCGACCCGGCTGCAACATCCGAGATAACAACAAAGGTAAAGAGGGGAGCCTATTCTCCCCTGCTCGAACCGATGACCCACGAACGCCTATTGTGTACCTGTGATATGCAATGCAGTCGATATCTTCAAGGCCGAATGCTTGAAAATCTATATGAGAGGACCCTGCCTCGACTCCATTCGAATACCCCTACAGGCGTATATATATACTAAGCCCCTACCTCCGCGCGGGTAAACACTGCACTGCCCAGAGAAGCAGCGGGGATCTTTTTTTTTCTCCGTAATGCATTACCATGCTAGCATGTATATAGCGCAAGTCGATTCGTTTGGCTTGTGGTTTCGTTGTACAGGCGTAAAGAGCAGAGTAGATGCGATTAGGAATTCGATGGAATGTGTACGTGGGTGGGATAGACCGCAATGGCCAGGTCCCCCAGACTCGGGTAACAAACGACGGGATTGAGCTGTATCATTCAGAAAGATCTGACTCGTCTTCCTCGTCGAGAGGGCCGTATTTGGCTCTGTACTTCTCAAGCTCGGCCAGTTGGACGGCAAGATTATCAAGGATCACTGGCATGGGAGTTCGGAGATCCTCGAGCGTCTGGATCGGGCCGCTGCCCATGGCGAGGTGACGCATCGCAAGCGTAGATACGCAGGTCTACAAGAACATTAGTTTCTATCATACGGCTACCGTGGATTCCATTGGCTTACCTCGATACGGCTCACTTGATGCTCCATGAAATTGAACAAGAACCGCTCCGTGACCTCGCCGCCGCGCTGCTTCATCCGCTCTAGGAGCTCAGTCTCTGGGGGCTGTAGGCCCCTACCGGACGCCTCTTCGAGACTGCTGCAAAGCATCTCGAGTCGAAGGCTAACTTTCCATAACGCCCAGATGACTTCTGGCTCGAACCCGAGCTCGCTTCCCGCCTGCAGCGTGGCTGGCTTCTGATCAACTTCGGCTGTGGTAGAAGCGCTACTATGGTAGTCAATGCGACCTGCAAGGACATGTGGGTAGAGCGAATAAATGTACTCGGGGTTTTCGAGGCCCTTGAGTTTCTTCTCGCCCATCTCTTTGACCTCGAAGCCCTGCGAGCTGAGCGACTTGAGCTCTCTCCTAATTGCAAGCGCCGTCGCGTCATCATCGAAGGTGTCATCAGAACCCATCGAGCCGCTTTTATCGTTTTCTTGATAAGTTTCAAGACACCGCTGGATCTCGGAGATAAAATCGGCGGAGACCGTGATCTGTCCACCATCGGCGACAGCGGCGATACGTGAAGCCTTGTTCACCATGGGGCCAAAGTAGTCCATCCGCCGAGTGACAGGATCTATCTCTGCTACCGGCTCACCATAGTGAATGCCCATTCTCACGGACAGACCTTTGAAAATCAAGTTGTTGTCCTTATCGTATATTTCCTGGCACGTGACAGAATTAAGCACCTCGGATGGCCATTTCACCTCGAGCAGTTGCGTCTGAACAGCAAAGCACCACAACAAGGCTGACGTTGCCGTAGGGAAGGAAACCATAAAAGCATCGCCTTCCGTCTTGACTTCGTAGCCGCCGATTCTTCGAAGCTGGCGTCTCATGACCTCGTTGTGAAGCTTGATGGCGGATCTCATGGCAGACGGATACATTTCCCACAGGTTTGTCGAGTTCTTGATATCCGTGAAAACGATGGATGGCTTTTCAGTTGGAGCGGGGACTTCAGCTTCAAGCCGGTGCAGTGTTGAGTCCTGAACCTCGCCCCTGGCTTTTCTGCCTCTCTTGGCCGGGTACTGGAACTCGTCTGGGATGCCGGACGGGTATAGCGACATGCTCTGACCCCTATGGAGACGCGCTGATCGTTCCTGCCGGCGTTTGAGATCAGAGACGCTGATCATCATTATCATGTTCTTCCCCGTTGAGCCATAGGCTATCGCAAGGTCTCGGAGTTTATGAGATGCACGCATGAGGTCACCCCGTTCTGACCGCGCCACATCGACGACCAGGCCTGGACTTAGATACTCCCATAATTCGCTTGTTGCAATGAGAATAGTCTCATCCTGGGGCGTGATTGACGCGTGCGTAATGTGCGGGGCTGCTTGCACGACTGGAATCAGGTCGACGTATCCGAAAGCACGGGAAACCGGCAAGACGTCGTTTAGGCGGCCGTTGCGAGATACCCACCCTCCAGCATCGCGGATACGCTGGCGCTCGTTAGGTTCGGCCGGGTCATGTTTTCGGGTGAGCATCCTGTGGGAACCATCAGATTGGATGAGCATGGCTTGCACGTCTCCAACATTAGCCACGAACAGTTCTTGGGACTGGATGTAGACGACAGTGGCAACGCCTCCGGACTTGAGATCTTCCTTGCTCATGACGATAGAGGTCCCAGAACTACGATGCGAACCGATCGGTCTCTTTTCCGAATTATCGATTGCTATCGTAGCCAGATCTTTGTTCAGGGAGAGGAAAGCACGCCTGAGTGCATCGACAGGCGTCTCATTCTGGCGTGTCTTCAAAGCCTTGAGCTCCAGGGTAAAAATGTGACCAAAGTTCTCATGGAGGTACTTGGCTATCTTAGAGCCGCCACTAGAAAGCGCCTGGCCATTAAATAAGCCCAATAGAGTCTCGGAATCGGACGAGTTGAACCTCGGAACAACAAGGTCAATGGTGGACAAATGCTCGTTCTTGCCCATCGTATCCGCCATACCGTACGGCAAGTGGCCAGCCAGTGAACCAGAAGTCCTGACACGGCGATCTTCGCTCTGGTCGGGGATACTCGGTTGTGTTAGTGTGACGTCCATCAATCCCAGCACGCGCAGATTCAATAGACGGCTGAAATCTGTATATTGTTCCCGATTAATGGAGCCCAGGCCTTGAGGACTCTGCTTAATCTCTAGTCGTTTATTGCCCGATAGATTAAGGAACCGCAGGTTGGGATTCAGATTCCAGTTCCAGTCGTACGGCACGTTGGAAATGTTGTACTTGAGGTAATTGTTTCCGCAATCTAGGACTGCGAGCTTCTTTGCCCGGGAGATGTCGGCCGGAAGATTCGTGAACTTGTTGCCGTTGATATGAAGGACTTGAAGCAGGCTGTACTCCTCAAGATCGTCGACAGGCAAAGTTGTCAGATCGTTGCCAGACAGGTACAACTCTACCAACTGAGGCCAGCTCCTAATGCAGCGCTGTGGCATGTCGCTGAGATCATTATACGACAAATTGAGAATTCGCAGTTCACCCAAGAGTACGATCTGATCGAACGCGTCGTCATCGAGCTGATTGTCGGCCAAATAGAGGTTGCGTAAGGACCCAGCAAAGGTGTTCGTCAAGCGGCCTGAGAGTCCGGAGTCTTTCCTCGGAGCAGCAGGCGGACTCATAGTGCCATTTATACTGCTCGCCGTAGTGCTGCGAGAAACAACCGAAGTTTTGCGCCCACCCTTGCCGTAAACGGAGACGACAGAGCTCTTCCTGTCTGGGCCCCCCGGAACAGGAGATGGCCCCACGCTAAGGAGAGTACTCGATGAGTGACTCGGTCGTCGTGACCCGTCAGGAAGAAGCTCCTCGGAGCTAGATGTGCCTGCGCTTAACTGTCTGTTGTTGGAAGGCGGGCTCGAAGAGTCACCCGGCAGTTGAGGTGGCCGCGACGCCGGCTTCGGGAAGTTCTCGAGCACATTCGAAGAAGCGTTGAGAGTTTCCAGCTTGTTGGCCCACCATATCTCCATAGGAAGCTTCCTGATGTTGTTTCCCCTGACGTCGAGAAATCTCAGTTCTGTCAAACAACCGATTTCCGACGGAAGCACGCCAACCGCGTTATTGGCGATGCTGAAATGTTCCAATCTCCTCATGTTTCCAATAGTGTTGGGGAGTGACACGAAGTAGTTCCTGTCCAACACCAAACTCTCTAAATTGGTCAAATGATTGAACGAGCCGTCTATGCTGGCTAGCTGGCAATTTGCTAAGTTCAGCATCTTCAAAGTGGGAACCGGTCCTGTGACCTCGAATTTTGTAAGGGGGTTAGAGTTTAGTTTGACAATCCGTACACGCTCGAAACTGCCGGCAAACTGGGAGATCGAGTTGTGATCAACGGAAAGAATCTCCAGTTTGGGAATTTCGGACACGACGTCGATGGCGGTCAGGGCGTTAAATTTCAGGTCCAGTTCGCGCAAGTTTGACAGTTGGCCCAACGTCGATGGCAACGAGCCCGCTAAACGGTTGTTGGTCATAACGAATTTCTCGAGACTTCGAAGGTTCCCGATACTTTCGGGGAGACTTCCGATGGAATTGAAGCTGACGTCGATGTCGACAAGGCTATCGAGATCACACAAGAACGAAGGGAAGTCTTCTAGGAAATTAGACGAGATATTCAGCGAACGGAGGGACCTGAAGGCATTGAAGTCCTGTGGAAGACTCTTGAGACGATTGTTGGAGAGGTTCAACTTCAGCAGACCGGTTAATCTACCGAGTTCCGCATGTTCAAGCTCCTCCAACCTGTTGTTAGCCACGTCTAGGTATGTCAACCGAGAAGCTCTTGATATGCTGATGGGAAGCTTGCGAGCTTCGTTGTTCGCATACTTGATGTCGCGTAGCTGAGGGCACGCCTGGATGAAGTCGCGCGGGAGATCGAGGGAGAGGTTGCGAGAAAGATTCAGAGAAATGATGTCCGAGGTTTTGGAGTAAAGCGTGATGGGAATGGTTATCATGTTTCGGCCTGACAGATCGACGTGGTTGAATTTGGTGACCCTTCCAAAGCTGGAATCGAAATGGGTAGCGTTGAAAGTGCTATCTCTCGCCGACAAGAACTGGAAGCGGCATAAGTAGCTGTTGTCCTCTCGGCCGATTTCCTCCAAACGATCCTTCTCTTCGTAGCCAACCTGTTGCAACAGCCTCTTCTGGATTAGAAGCGGCTTCTCCAGGGCTGCCAATACACGAAACTGTTCATGCTTCTTTAGTACTATGTGATAGTTCTCGAGGCCTTCGGAGACGTAGGTCTTCTTCAAAACCTGCGCCATCACGTCGGTCACCGCCGCGTTTAGGGCAAGTTGGATCGTAGCGAACGTGCCGTCTGAACGGAATACCCGTATGCAGTGCGGCGCAACTTTTTCCTCCGGCCGCGGTGGAGTCCCGACATCATCTACCTCATTCGCATCAGCATCTCTCTCCTCGGCGGTACGACGAACAGCCCAACTATCAGGCGCATTCCAGGCCCCACTTCCCAGGCTGTGCATCACAGGTTCGAGAAGGGGATCGTGCTCGGGTAATTGGAAGAGGTTCGGGTCCATCGGTGTGAGGGGTGGCGGCTGTGCTAGAATACCTTCCATGTCGTTGAGATTGGTGTCAAGGACAAACGCTCTCCCATCGTCGTTTCTGTCAGTCGGCCCAATCTGTTCCTCGGGGTCATCGTACGCCTTATGCTGACGCCCTTTCTTCGAGAAGGGAAACTTGTTGTTGAACGTAGCCTGCCGAGAAGTATTAAGTCGCGGGGACGGTGCGGCTTCGACAGGATCGAGGCTGGGCAGAGGCTTGTTGAGGTTTGGCTGGGTGAGATCCTGGCGAGACGATGAATGGATTAGCGAGCGGGCAGACCCTGGCAAATTTTTGAGACGAGAGCCATGTTGCCCATCGTCCTTATTCTTCCGACGAATGCGATCGAAAATACCACGCTTTGCCTGAGGGCCAGGCGACGTCGGCCCATCGAGAGATGCAACCCGGCCGCTATGGTGACTCGGTGTCGGACTTTGCGCCCTCGACCGCATCGCGCCGACCGTGGATCCGCCTCCCTCCCTCAGGACGGAATTGCTCCAAGAGGAATCTTCGCGACTCTGAACCGGCCTCAGCGAATGAGGGTCTTCGTTGCTCTTGTGGTGGCGATGATGATGACCGGGCAGGTGGACGATAGAATGACCAGGGCGAGTACAGGACGTCTTGGGAGGTATCTGCGCCGACACTTCTGGTGCATAACGTTCCTTGTCCGGCCCAGTGAGCATTTCCCGAACTGGAGCCTCACCGTATTTAGCTATATCATTCAACTCTTGGTATAAGAATGGCACTACGTCGCTTGAAGGTACTGGGGTTCGCGGTCGCGAAGAGGATGGAGACGCTTCTCTCGTTTCTCTCGTGTGGTCCGTGGCATTGGAGTGGTTCCTTTCCCGTCGCGGTCGGTTGAAGGAGTAAGAGCGCTGCTCCTTTCCTTGACTTGCTAGAGTACCTGGTGTTGGAAGGCTCGAATCAGAACCATCACGACCAGGAAACTCCTCCCCAAAGAAGCCCTGCAGTTTCTTCAATCCGCCTCTTGATGCACTGTTCTTCGAACCCTGGCTGCTCGCTGTTGTTGTACTTGCCACGGAGGGGCGACGATCATCATTAAAATTAGCGAACGGGGCATCTGGGGAGTCATTTCCCGACAGAAGTGGAGCTCCTCGCGGCGCTTGGGCGGCTCGATACGCAGGCGATAACTGGGAGCTATATGAAGTGGTGTTGTTATCGCCCGAATCGGAATCGTTAAAGAAACTGACCCCATAGGAGGTGGGAGACGCATTGGCACCAAGCGCGCTGCCGTTGCCAGACATCCAGATATGATGGGTATTAGAGCTGGCAGTTGGAGATTCTCGTTGTATCTGCGGAATGCGGCCGCCGGAGGGGTCCAAGACGGCCAGATCGCGACGATAGTTGGTAAGATCACTCATGCGACGATGGTCGAGGAGGGAGCTGTTGGAGATAGTCGAGGCGGGGGATAGAGCACGGGAACCGTCGGGAGTCACGGGCGAACTGTGAAGGTAAGACTCTTCTTTGAAAGACCTATGCGCAAGACAGATGCAAGGTCCCGTTGTCAGCTCAAAGGAACCCTTCTAACCTTGAACAGCTCTTCCGTCTTCTTTTTCTCATGTATATATTCAGACAGGGAGTAAGACGTTTCTTCAATTCCATCCAAAGAGCTCGACTAAATTCAGCGAGCAGGACTTTCGAACGGGCGAGTTTCTGGATGCTACGGCGCAAGCATTTTCGTGAATCCCAACTGCAGCAGCACCAACGAAATACCTTCGGGGACATACGAAAGAGGTTCTACTCACCTGATCTTGCCATTTTCGCCCGTCTTCAGCGGGTGAGGGGGTGCAATCTTTCTGGGACCGTTGGATAAGGAAGCCGAGCGACTGGGTAGGGCTGATTTGGATGGCTTCACAGTGCCACTGGACCGACTGCTGCTAGAGCTCGCAAAGGAGCTGATGCGCCCATCATCCCTCGTCATTGTTGCTTCATTTAGGACACCGGATGGCCCTTTCGGCAACTCAGCTCGGGCTCAGCACAGACTCGGGGATCAGAAAGGCGGCGCCATCAATAGAAAGATGGTGTCAAGTCATTTCTCGACGAGCTAACTACCCTAAGCTAGGTGATAGGTATGACTCTTGGCCGGGTTCGAGCTCCCAGGTTTCTTCTGGTCTGGGATTCGAAGGCGCGGGTGCGGATATCGGAAAAGGCGTTTGGTTAGAGTGACGACTACGACGATGGATGGGGTGGCGAGGGGCCACATGCAGTTGCGAGGTTGATTACTTGAATCCAATTATAAAAATAATAAGAGGATCGATACATGGGTGAGCAAAGAAGATAGGTAAGCAGCTGGGTTGTACTTGTATGGACTAGGTAGATGTTTGGCCAGCCGGGAGTTGCGCAAACCAACATACATAGAGATTCATTGCATTACATTTGGGTAGGCTGGTAGGTAGGTATTGTCCTGTACAAAAGCTCCAGGATACTGGCTGAATCTGCTAGGGTCAGTCGGATCTAGTAGTACGTAATGCAAGCGTTGTATACAGATGGGCTTGGATTGGTGAGTGTGGCGGGCCGACTTGAGCCAATTAATTGGGGAGTGAACAATCTGAGATGACTGGGCTGAGACTTTAAAAGTTGCCGATGCGCGGTAACCCCAGAAAACATGTTGCTGTTGGTGGAGTGAACGCTCTGGTATAGTAGGGCAGAACTTACTAGGTACCGCTAATAAAGGTGCTAGTGTATGCAACTATTGGAGTGGGATGAGGGTAGAAGATGGTCCATCGGTCGTTTCCGAGTCTCTCTATGCAAACGCACTCTCTACTGGCGGGAAGACTAATATAAGCCGAGATAACAGGTCACATTTCCTTTTTTAGCGTTACAAAGGAAGATGCTTGGACGGCATGTAGTTGACCGTCTTCTGTAAAACTTTAATAGCCTTTGCAAGCCACATACATACCTACTATAGCTTTGATGCTTCCAACTAATTTTGGTCAATGTCTAGTATGAGGCGGCTTGGACACAGCCTAACAGGTAAAAAGAGGCATGGAGGCACATAGCCTGCAGGCTATTGTGAGAATAGAGACGCATAGGGAAAGTCTGCCCTACCAAGGACATTTCTGTAGTTATCCAACATGAAATTCCAGCGCTGGTTGGAAATGAACCCAACAGTGTCTCTTGAAATGACCTGACGCATACCTAATTATATATTTGCAACTGAAGGTTCCCAGATCCTACGTGGAGGGGCATGGAAGTCCTTAGCCCCTGCAGTAGATGACTACCACGGAAGGAACAATCTGGTAGGTTGCTCCTCTCGTATTGCATACAACCAACAAATTACCTAAGTGAGCTATCTCTTTGGTGAGTTGCCGTCCGAGGGCTTTCAACGAATATCTATACCGTCATTATATTACCTCTCGAATCTGAATATGCCGAACCCCCACGGGGTCTCCGTAAGTCAAGCTTTGGCAGAGCAGTGTGAAGATGCTTTGAGCAACCGACCCGCCTCTGGTCTGTTTTCACATTAGGTAGAGTCCGCCACCCTGGTTCCTGTCTGCTTTGTTCGCTTCGTCAGTTATGCGCCTCCCTCCTCGCACTCCACAGATTTCAGCGTTACACCACGGCGGCCGCGGGCAGCGCGGGATTTCGTGGGCTCCGCCAAGCGTCCCAGCTATGCCGACCCCGCCGAATCGTTAATCAACCGGAGCTAACGTACTTTGGCAACCCTACTGCTATTACCCATCGCCACATCCACACTAAGTGGGTAACCCGGATAGGGCTGGTACTTCTACCACAATATCCCTATTACTTCTACTATCACGACTCCCGCCATATTTCAACCGCCACCATTGCAAATATGAAGGCCATATATTTTAATGGGAGACTTTATACCCGCCTCTTTAAACCCCCGAGGGCCTAATTTTAGCCTTAGCTACCTAATCCAGAACCTTAACCGTGAACCACTAAGTAAAACGATAGCGAGTAATTGGCTGTACAAATGCTATGTGTTCAAGGTGGAAGTATTACTTTCCAGTGGCTTGGCGCTAATGATTTTCCGGGGGTGTTGCCAAAGGACGTTTAGCTCGGATCGATTAACGATTCAGCGAGGCCAACCTAGCTGGGGCGCCTCCAACGCCCCAAGATGGCTCGGAGATCCCTGCTCGCATTGTATGCTAGCCACTAAAAATAACAAAGCAGCAATGGGTAGAAACGGACTGAGGGGAGAAAGGAAGAAGACTCGTTTCATGTCGTCACAAGATTTTCCACAGTTCGGCTAACCGGGTTTCCCAACGCCTGTCGACCTATCGACGACTTCCTGGAAAACCCGAAAGTCATGATCCCGGGGACAATTGCTTTATGTTAGGTGGATGATCTTGTACCCTTTGGCATCAATGTTATTATTGTTAGTAAAAATGATGTATCTGCCCAAGTCGGTTACCAAGAAAAGCCTCGACTCTCTATCGATTGAAGAAGCAACATGGAAGCAGGGCGAAATTAATTACTGCTCACTTGACACTGTCACCTGCGTGGATGCCATGGAGCACCCAAGTGCCCCCCACATTCACTGTAAGCCGAGTCATTATCTACATCAGTGCTGTCAAAGGCCACCGCCAATAATCTGATGGGCCTTACGTACATACACATACGCCGAAACTTTTCCTGTTTTCATGGAACTGAAAATACACGAACGGTCTAATTTCCCGCGAGCACGTGTACGCATCGCCTGTCGCCAGTTTATCCCTTCCTGAGTGCCTTTTCTTGCTATGGCAGGTTGTCCTTATCCCTCATCGTCATCATCGTCGATCACTGGAAGAGGAAAAGACCCTGAAAGGTGCAATACGTACGAAGTACCTAGGTAGGTACGACGGCGTACATGCTGTAGATGGCCCCCGGAGCCGCCCGTATCACGCCTTTGCAGCAAAGAGCAGTTGCATCACAAACATTTGTTTCAGCCCAAACTTCACACGCTATCTGCTCACCCTTTTGGCAATTTGGATTCCACAGAGCCCTACGTATCTGCAATCCAATCCATCCCATGTAATGATGGTGCCCGCATACAGAACATAGCGTGCATACATACAAGTTACAGAGTATTTTTAGTTCGTTACCTCCGCTCGCCACTACTATGTATATATCATACGGGGGTAACCTTTTATGTAGATGTATATAGAAAATTGCACGGTATTTAGCCTCGTCGATTTCGTGCAAAAATGATAATCCTCGAAAATTGAGCAACCTGTCATAGCGGTAAATATCGGCAGAACAGTCTGCAATTCCACTCGGTGGTATGTGCCAGCTGCTCGAACGGCCCCAGCATGGGGTCCATCTGACTGGTGTGGAATGCGAAGGGGACGCCGAGGAGCGTGCACTTCACGCTTTCGCGCTCCAGAGCCTTTCGCGTATCCTGAATGTCTTCTCGAGGGCCTCCCAAGACGGTGTCGTCAGTTCCGTTCATGCATGAGACGTGGTACTTTCCATTCGTAGCAATGCTCTTGATCTTGTCGACACTTGCGCGTACCGCAAGCATGACTTCACCGCCCTCTTCGCATTTGGAGACGACGAGCTCTACGCGTTTTCCCGCGAGGAGGATGCCATCGACTAGCCAATGACAGCGCTAGGTTTCACTCTAAGGAATGACCAGAATTCGGCGAGGGCAATTTGGCTGACGACGATGGTGAGTGCCGTTGTGAGAGGAGAGACGCCATCCCCGGGGATGCCTTCGATGAGCGGAATGACCGAGGGGAAGCCGAATACCTGCACCGGATGATCGAGGTGGGCAATCTGTTGGCGATAGTACGGGAATGATTTGAATAATGCCGCGCCAATTCCCAGATAGAATGAACCTTGGCCGGTAAAGGCGAATGCGACCCAAGGTGCGGTTGCCGACACTGGGCGGATTTCTCTAATGGCAGGGAGGGTTTATACCAGAGCTTTTCGTAACTGAGAAATGCTGGAAGCTGAGACTGCCACTCTGGAGCTGTAACGCATTCGCCGAGCAGTGGTCGTGTACGACAGGTCACCTAGATCGGTGTCTGGATGCTTGTCGAGATATTCGACGAGGGCCGTCAGATTGTCCTTCAGAGAATTTTTGCTTTTCGCAGAGATTACCACCGGATGGGTTGATCTGGGGTCCGAGCCGCTGAGTTTCCTTTCTGGGGCGTCTCCGAGCATCAGCGTGGTATTACCACCATGGGCCACGAAACTGTTCACAACAGCATATCGAGTCTTTCCAGCTTCCCTCGGCCACGGTTGAAGATCCACAGCAAGGCCAACCTGTCGCTTCCCCAGATCCAAAGGTATGATAGGGTTGATAGCCGTCTTAATCCCCATGCGGCGGGATCTCATTGTTTTGGAAGACCAGCAGCACCTTGATTAGCGAGGCAATGCCCGCAGCGGCCCCCCCGTGCCCGATGTTCGATTCCACAGCTCCCAAGTGGAGGGGCTGGTCGGCGCGGCGACGTGGTGAGAGGGGAGCAAAGAAGTCGCAAACCGACTCGGACTCGACTGCGTCACCGACTTGCGTTCCGGTGCCGTGAAGTTCGACATAGCCCACGTCGAGAGGGTTAATACCCGCGGCTTGCGTGACCTGGGCGTAGTTGCTCTTCTGGGCCCCAACGTGGGGCTGAGTGATGGGAAGCGGCATAGGCGGAATGGTTTGTTGCGCCAGCAAGGACGGTGGCGAAGATGTTGTCGTTATCCGCAACTACGTCTTCCAGGCGCTTAATCACGACGAAGCCGATCCCGTCGGCTCGGCAGTACCCGTCCGCCCCCCTCGTCCCACACCTTGCACTGACCCGTCCTGGACAGGAAATGACCATTGCTCAGCATGGCGTAGATGTCGGGACTTGTGATGACGCTGAGACCGCCCGCGATGATAGTATCCACTTCGCCAGCCCAAAGCGCCGAGCATGCGGCATTGACAGCAGCCAGCCCGCTGGAGCATGCGTATCGATATTGAAGCTTGGACCGCCGAATTCGAAAAAATAGTTGATGCGTCCGTTGGCAAAGGCTCGCTCGGTCCCGGCACCGCATGTGTCCCGATGTTTTGAGCTGCATTCAGCTCCCGCCAATCGTCGCTTGCCTGACCAAAGTATGTGCCAACCCGCTCTAGAGTCGTGGATGGCGTCCTGTTCGGTGCATACCCGGGCATTTCGAGCGCTTCGTAGGCGGTAACGAGGGCCAGCCGATGCATGGGGTCTGTTTGCTCTGCCTATAACCGACAAGTCAAACACCATTACGACAGCCTCCTCGTGATGGACTTACCTCTCTTGGGGACATGTGAAGAAGGCGGCGTCGAACATGCCCGGTTGGTCAATGAAGTTCCCCCAAGGTGCGGGCGTCGAATTGGGGACCTGGCCAGACGGATCGAAATGTGCTTGTAGATCAAACCTGTCGGCCGGAACTTCTGTGTGTGTGCCCTTTCCTTCTTTCAAGAGATCACACGAATGCTTACAGTCGTTGGCGCCGCCGGGAAGCCTGCAAGACATTCCCACGATGGCAAGAGTAGACTGGGCAACAGTTCGCGGTTCGCTAGGCGTGATACCGTCGAAAGACCAGTCCATAAAATCAACGCGCTTCATCGTTGCTTGGCCAAGACCCTCGGTCACGGTTGCCGGTGTGCTATTCGAGACGAGAGACGAGCGAAATAGAAATGCTTCACACTCTGCCGATCCAAAATCCGAGATCGAGTCCAGTATTCCGCCACTCAGATTATCGAGGAAAGTGCCACCCATTAAAATGTCAGCGGCGATTTCTTCGAAACGCTCGCCGGCATTGCGAGCGAGGAATTGTTTGCCCGTCTGAGGCGAGAGCAGCGGCAGCTGGATGCGAAGAGTGTGGGTGCACTTGGGTGCAGAGCCGTGGACGATAGACTTGACGTCTTCAGCCACGTAGAGATGTGGCGCGTGACACAATCCATTGAAGACAGGCATCGGGAGGTGCTTCGAGTAGCGCAGAGCTTGAGAGTGCCTGAATGCGTTTTTCAGGCGAGATGGCGGACCTGTAACGCTGACTGAGGTCTTGTCCGAAGCACTGATGAAGACTTTTGTCGGCGTGGGGTTGGACTAGAAAATATCAGTGGGGTACGAGTCTGCAAGTCTAGAGAGCTATTCACAGATTCTGTGTTGTAGCGGTAGAGCTCCTCCTGCACCTTTGCGACGGACAGGCCAGTCAGCACATAGGCCCAGCTGTCATAGGTTCCGTCTTGATGGCGCGACTCGAGTCTCTCAGACACCTCGTTAACATGGATGCCCAGTCTGAAGGCGACGCTCACGCTTTCCACACCATTCATGGCGACTTCTGACAAGGATTTGGAGACAGAGATGGCAGCAGCGGCAAATAACCTAATACTGAGGTCAGAGAGCGTCGTTCTAGGACTAGGGAAATCGAGAGGCAGATTCTCGGCTTCATGGTGACTCTAGACAAATCAGTGTACGGTCGTGCTGTACTTTGCGCGGTAGCCTGACCCAATGAACATGCCAATCTCCAGAATGCAGAGTAGGGCACTTTCCAGCGCTCCGCCTACGGGACCTTGTCTGAAATCGGAGTCGTCCGCGAGAGATAAGACCGACTTGAAGGGAGGGACGAGCTTCTTGAAGTTCAAGGGCAACGCTGCGACTTCGTCGTGGACCGCATCGCCACATGCGTCCAGGAAAGTGGCCAGGAAGCGAAATTTCTGGCATTTGCTGTTGATGTGGAGGCGGCGAAACAAATCTCGCAGGTCGTCGTTGGGAAATTCGCTGCTGAACAACATGTACGACGCGGAGTCGCCGAGTCCATCCGTTGAGGGAGTGGCGGTCATAATTGCACGTCAGAAGAGTGGTGCCGTGATGGAAAGAGAAAGTGGCATGAAAATCAGCTGCGCAAAGCAAGGTATTTCTCCCTTCGACGGACTATACTGAAATAGCTGCCCTTCACCATAGAACGAAAGAGGCCGAATCAGTAAGTAGGCATCGGGGTGAATAGGTAGCCGACGCTGTCCGGCCCAGCCAGATGTCAAGGCTCGGGAACCGACGAGAACGGGAGGGCAAAAGCCCCTAGCACAGGAAATCAATACGCTTGGGAAACCCTACGTCGCCCAAAAGGGACCATCTCAAGAGTCTCCGCTGCCGGTAAGGAGGAGGCACCATCCAGGGGTGCATTTTCGCTGGTGCGACTTTCCCACGCCGCCAGCATCGAGTGACGAGCACACATTCTCCAAACACCCGATGTCTTGTCCAACGTGGATTGCCTGGGATTCCATTCAAATGATATTCAAGTGGCCTTATCTCCTGTCTCGACGACGCCGCTTGTGCATATTCTAACTTGTGTTCGAGTCCTAGCGCTACAATGACAGCCTTGCGCCTGAAAGTCTACTTTCTCCCGGATATACATGCCAGTCGTCTATATCACCTTCTACCCTTTGTTGATAAACCATCGCTCATAGCGAAGCCCACCTTGCGAGAGTCAGCCAGCATCCGCAGGATCTCAATCGTGGACGGCTCGATTGTACTCTGGAGTAGCTGCTGGAATGTCTAGATTTTACTATCTCCCTCGTCGACAAACCGAACTTGCTGTTTGCGTCTCGTCCCCTATTCAACACACGAGCAGTGCCCCGTAGATAACGTCCAGTTAAGCTTATCGGGAAAAGGGGCAGAGTAATTAAGATGCAGTTTGGCTAAAGCTGTGATGGTGAAGATACTTAAGCTTTTCTGATAATGTATTTTTGGGGCTTGTGTCCCTGGTATTTTTATTTTTGATGGTGGGCCCATCCCCAATTTTTCGGCGATGCACCCAATTAAATTTTAATTAACCTTTTTATTTGGTGAACGCACGGACATAAACTTCAACAACTGAGGTGGTGAATGAATTGTGTCGATGGTAGATTTATTTTGATTCGTCGAAATTTCCGACCTTCGTAGAACAATGTTAATCATCAAGCCTTAACCGAACTGCTCCTAAAGCTGACAACCCAAAATATACTATGAAGTTAAACTACTCAGTTAGGTATTCGCGCTTACTTGTACGATACATATCTGCTAGAGGGTCATAGGGCGTTAGTTGCAACAATTTTTAGTGGACCATTAGCCCAATACAGAGAGTGCTTTGGCCTTCTCTTCCTAAACCAATTACGGGTTGTAGCAAATAGGGTCGAATCATTTTGGACATGTCATCGTACGGCGCGGTATTCTCGAAGATGCTCGAACTTCCAATAAAGGGCACCTTTAAATATAAATCAACTCGATCCCCTAGAACCCTCTGTTGCAAAGATATTAGAAAATAGAGAATATATTTACAAACTCTGCTAGAAATCAACCGCTAAATGAAACTTATAATAACCTTTCCGCGGAAAACCGCATGATATTAACTTTTCCCGACGCACAGCCGATCATTACAGTAGAGCCAGACACCGCTGAACACCCTGGTCGAAAATTTGCTGGCAACCAGAACAAGTTGTTTCCATGTAAAGTAATCCAGCAAAGATCCGTGCTGAGACCGTAGCCGACGCGATGGTCTCGTTCAGAATTAGTTAAGGCTGAAGCAGGTATTGCGAAAGATTCATTAATAGCTTTAGTAGTTTTTACTGATTCAGATAAAGCATCGATGGAGATAATACCTTTATCAGTAAGAAGAGTCTGGCCGTTTTTATCAAAAGATAAGCTCCAGGAAATGGTACCAAGATTGATTATTCGTAAATAATTTTCCGTATCGGCCGACCAGATCCGGACCGTCCTATCATCTGATGCTGAGGCTACGAGCTTCGAATCGTGCGAAAACGCGACCGAATTAACCCGACCATAATGGCCTTTAAGCGTCTGCTGTGGCTCCCCCGTATCGGCCGACCAGATCCGGACCGTTTTATCGTCTGATGCTGAGGCTACGAGCTTCGAATCGTGCGAAAACGCAATAGAATTAACCCGATTATTATGGCCCTCAAGCGTCTGCAGGCAAGCATTCCAGTCCGATTCCATACTCGGCTTTAATGTGATCCAATCCGGCTCTTCTTTTTTGAAGAGCTCTCTGACTAGGCTGCGGGTGGGACTAAACACGAGCGCTGACGCATATACCTGCAATGGAGCAATCTCCACGGCCCGCTTGTGAGAAAGAATAAAGCGGCGCGCGTCTCGGAGTAGTTCTGCCAGTGGTCGCGCTTCCGTGTTTCTCTGGGAATATGTCAGGCCGTCTCAAGTATATGCATTAAGTCATAGCAACTCACTACTAAAGCCTCGAGCTTCTGCACTGCCATAACTCCTTCCGACATCTTGCGTAATAGACTAAGAGACTCTAGCCAATATAGATACTTTTTTTGAAGAAAGGCATGAATGAGGCCGCCGTCCTGTAGGTCCTTGTCCCTCACCCTTTTCGCGGGATCTGAGTCACCGAAATGGTCAACCAAAAAGACGCAGGAATATCTGATCGAAGCCAATGGGTCAGGGTCGGGCGGCGAGACCTGGTCGACTGGGAATCCTGGGGCGCGTAGACTGTAAATGTCACGTCGGAGCTTCCTTGACAGAGCATCCAGCGATCTCGAGAAGATAGCATGATGCTGGTGCGCGGCGCCAGAAGGTAGGATTTGGTCGGATGCCTTATTAAGCAGGAAATCCTTCGCCGATTGATGCACAAAGTAAATAACACCTTCTCGAAAAGTCAGGAAAGAGCCACAGGACCAGATGATTTCCTGTAAATCGTCGTTATCCAAGCCCTCGAGCGACTCAACAAGAACCTTCAATTCCCCCAAGATGATAGGCCGGTATACGACCGAAGCAACAGCCAGGACCTTTTTGCAAAGGTCCGCGTCCTCCGAATCAGAGATATGTTCTATCATTCGGCTATAGAGAGCATCAAGCCCTGGAGGGAATGACTTCAACTTGGAGAGCGTATGCCGTTTTCGGACCTTGGGGTCTGTGAGCTCTTGACAGACCAAGGCCACCTAGAGAAAGGTGCCGTCGGCATTGGAGTTTAAGTGGTTTTCGACAGCATCCCTTGTTTCCTTGTCGTACTTCTTATCACGTGCCAATCGATCCACCTTGTATCCAATGTACGTACCGACAGCCCTGGAGATCGAGTCCTTATTTAACCCGAGCTGAACCCTGACTTTCTGAGCATTCTCTAGCTGTCCCTCAATATCCGGCCAGTTGCGACTGGATATGATCCACTTGACGCGGGATGAAGAAGAAGACGACGACGACTGAATGACGAAATCAAGAAGCTGGGTTCGATTGGTAATGCACTCGTCAAGGGCGTCGACGACCAAGACTACATCTTTCAAAATCGGATCTTTGAGCATGTCCGTGAGAATCTCGGTTAGAGACACCCAGACATTGATGCCTCGGAATAACTTCTCGCCCGAAACATCGTACTTCTTCCGGACGTACGAAATGAGTGAGGGTTGTTGGATGATCAGGAGGTAGATAAGACCACGTAGTACCGCCGTCGCATTGCTCAGTTTTGCCTCAGTGGCCTGACAGAAAAAGTAAGACAGTCGATTGACGAACTCCGTCTCGAGCTCGTCGATGATGCCGCACAGGAGCATCGTCTTGCCCTTGCCAGGGTCGCCCTCGACCCAGAGCAGCTGACTCTGCGGATCGTCGCGAAATCGCCGGAAGTCAGCGTAATCGAGGATCCAGCGGTACGAGTCCCTAAGCAGGCCGCCCTTTGTATCTTGGATGCGCTTCTTATCGATGCGGGGGTCAGTCACGTGCAGATCCTTCAAACATTGCTCGTCTTTGTCGTCTTGATGCCTCTTCTCTTGCTGCTCGGTTTGGTTCCGGATGGCCGAATGGATGTCTTGAAGCTTCATCTCTTGGGAGCGTGCGGCGATGGCGAGATCCCGGAGATACGTCTTGCTCTGTTCAGTATTATACTGTTCCGAGTCTCTTTGTACGGCAGCCTCGGCATCCTGGATCTCGCTGAGCTGGCCAGCCCAGTTATCGAGTTTAAACATGTCCCTCAGGACGACGGCGGCCCGGTTGCGGTGGTATAAGCAGACGCTGTTCATTTGGTACAAGAGAAGTTTCTGGTAAAGTTGGACGATATGGTTCTCCAGCTCATCTCGCAGTCCCGCGCAGGATTTCTCGGCCCTGTTCTCGTCCAGCAAGAGGCACACTAAGTTCCAGTACCAGTTCATTCTCGACAGGACGTAGGCGATGCCTTGGCGATTGATGCGTGCCTCGGTGACGGGGCTCGAAAGGATCTATCAGCTGTCAGCGGGGACAATCCACAGGTCTCCGAGGTTGGGAAAGCTGATCACACCTCCAAACCAAGACAGACGCCGACCCAGGCAACGGCAGCTTCAGGAGCGGCCTGTACTGCCTTGTCCACTACTCCCCTCACGGCTTGCACCGCCAGCAAGCCTTCATCGATTCCTCGCTTGATGGACGCTTCCTTCTGCGTCCGGTCCAGTCCTGCCTGGACTAACTGCTGCATTTGGCGGCACCGTGTCTCCCGAGTCCTTCCTATCTCATTTTCCGTTGGTTCGGCGGCAACAGAGCTCAAGTCGCCTCGGTAAAGTTAGCTTGACAAGATGTTTTCGTACGCTTCGATTATTTTGGACTCGTTTAATTTAAGTTCGTCGTACGCCTCGTTCCAAAGTCGTTTTTGTAAGCTCGACGAGGAGGCTTCGGGGCCGGCAGAGGCGGGCGAAGAAGGGGTAGGCTGAGGCGTTGGCCGAGGTGCTGGTTCGGATGCTGGTTCGGATGCTGGTTCGGATGCTGGTTGAAATGTTGGCTGAGAAGGTGTTGTTGGCGCAGGTACAGGCTCGACGGGAGGGGTCTGCCGCGTGCTTCTAATCTTGGATTCAATCTTCTCGTACCAGTGAGGCGCCATCTTCACAGAGGAGAGGACACTTTAGCCTTGTTGCGCGCTACGATGCTATGGGCGAGATGGCTTCTGCTCGGATCGATGAGTCAGGACGACAACGGATTGTCATCACTGACGACGTGGGACAGCAACATCTTTGCGGGGTTTCCGCGCCGGGAGGCCTTAGCAGCTGAAAATGACCCCTGCAGATAGGCGCAGCTTGTGAGGCCAATAGAAATGCCGAGTAATAGGATGTCTGCACCAGGTCAATGGCAAGGGCTCTACAGTGTTGGAATAAGAAGGCAAAGCGGTGGAAGAGAGAGGTGAGAACATACTGGCACGACTTGAGCCTATGTGTACACGGCCGGCTATGGGATCAAGCTTGGGGTTGTTCCAAGAAGCTGCACTAACAGCTACTTATCGACTTCCTCTAATCGCTTTTTTTGGTAATGCCTCCCAGCTTTTCGATAATAAGCGGCCGCCAGTAACGTGGCAGTTACCAATCGTAAATACGGGTTCACCCGGCGACTCGGCGTCGATGTCCGCAATTAGCAGCCTCTCCATGCTGCTGATCTGGGGCACGGAGCGTTGTGGATACGTTGCTAATTTAGGACGTCGAGCATGATCCAGAGTACTGAGAAACCATGAAATTGTATACGGTTAAAAATATGCACAAGAGCCGATTCTGCGCGGGATACTTGCTTATGATACCGCCTGCTTTATTCTCTGATCGTCATTACAGTGGTGCCGACCACGTTATCTAGGCGTGTTTGGATCCCCAGACACTCCCATACGGAGCCGGGATACGTACCAGACGGGCGGGAGATAATGATGCAACAATTGGCCTATACTGGTCGCCGGAAGGACAAATGACATGCTGGCCTCTAACACCAGAGTCGAAACTGCTGCTTCTATATAGTCGAGCAAGGAGCAGGACGTTGCGCCGGCTGCTGTTCGATGTTCTGGGAGGCTTTACAGTACATACATAAAACAAGGCTCTTCTGGATTTCTTACAGATTGTCATAATCGGCCTCGAGTCGTCCCGATGACGTCCGAATTTCAAGATGTCCCACCCTCGTTAAGTTTATTTTCATCGCGCCATAGGTAACATATGGTACAAGCCGAACCCCCCCTCCCTTTAAAAGAAACCATCATGGCTCGTGCTTAAAGAGTTGCCGTCCTTAGACCAAGACGGACTTAGACACGACCATCTCATCTCGGTACATAGTCGGCTTTTCGGCCAGGCGGTCGAGCAAGGCAGTCAGCATAGGAAGGGCGATCGTTCTACGTCGGCCGACGCCGTTGGGAGGTGCCTTTGGTGTCCCAAAACATCGAAGATCGGGACGGATCGTTCGAATGGACCGCGTGCTACACCCGACTACAGTCAGCTATTTCACCGTCTGACAGAGACTTGCTGAGGACCATGTCTCGGATTTGGTTCTGTTGAGAAAGGGCAAGATTTGGAGCCATGCTGGTTGATTGATGGCGTTCGACAGTTCAAGTTAAATACCGCACCACGTTGCCAAAATGCGATGATGCTACGAGCCGGTTCTGGCGAATGCCTCAGCTAAGCTACCTAAAGTTGTACGCGCATAACAGCACACGTAACTAGCCGAATATAACAACCCAACTGATGTCCCTTATATCTGACAATCGGTGCTTTCAGATATTGCCGGCTGGCTAGCTTTGTAAGCCCAGGCTGCAAGGCGTCAGCGCCAGCTCGATTGGGTAGCGAAAGCGAACCCACCAACCATACGTGCTGTGGAAAGGTTTCATCCTTCCTTCTACCAGCGCACTCCACATTCCTGCGGCTGACGCGATTGTCATGGCTCCGTTCCGAGGCCCAGTCGTCTCGATCGACTTATATAAGGAGTGGCTAGCCCAGTCTCTCTCGAAAGGAGTACTAGCACATGTCGAAGCTCATCACGAACAGCCCTGGATTCGGGTCGAAACTACTGCGCAGCTCGAAAATGCCAGCTTTTACTCTGTATGGCTCTCGCGGCTCGACCAACACTGATCGTGTCCGCCTGACTCTCGCCGAAGGTGGCTTCACGGATTACGAATTCGTGCTTCTCAACCTCCAAAAAGGGGAACAGAAGGTGGGTGAATCGTTTCTCTTGGAAGACGACGCGGCTTATCCTCGCGTGAGCAAATTATATGTCGCTGACGCCGCTGCACCCAGTCCGAAGAAAACATGAAACGTCACCCGTGGGGTAAAATACCCGTCATCACCTTCCCCGAGGGGTTCACTCTCTACGAGAGTCGCGCAATCTGCAAATACCTCGCGAGGAAGTACTCCTTCCCACTTCTACCCCCGGACTCCGACATTGAAGCTGCGGCGCTGTTTGACCAGGCGCAGTCCGCAGAAATGCTCTACTTCGCCGAACCTGCAGGTAGAATCGCATTTGAGAAATTTGTCAAAAAATTCATGGGGCTGCCTCCCGATGACGCCGTGGTCTCAGGTGCACTGCGGTCGGTCGAGATGTTTTTCGACGTGGCAGAACGTCTCTTAGAACACAAAGACTACATGGCTGGAAAGGACTTCACTCTCGCGGATATCTACTACATTCCGCTGATCCAAAGGCTTTTCGCGTGCGGGTATGGAGACGTCATCCTCAGTCGCAAAGCTGTGAGTGCTTGGTGGGACCGCTGCATGAGCAGGCCAGCTATACAGAAGATGTTGGCCGCTGATAAGGAGGCTGTGGCTGCTGCTCGTAAATAGGATAGAAATCAATCTGAAGAGGAATAGTCACTTATTTGGCCCAGCACCTCCAAATCTCTTAAAGACGGAAGTGTTTGAGAGTACATGAGAGCGAGCGTTGCTTCCTAGAAAAGTGCCAGCTCTATAACATTTCATGCCCTACCCACCGCAAGTCATCTAGAAAAGCAGGCGGCTCCCAGAAACCTCCACAATGGCTGTCAAAAACGTTGCAATGTGCAGGATGCTGCCGTGGCCCTCGAGGGCTTGCTGGCGTCGGCGAAGCAGGTGATTGGGGAGGAAGGATGGACAGGAGTCGACGACGGGACGACAGAGGCCGCCGTAAAGACGAGCTATGCCAAGTTTGCCAAATGCGACCAGGAAGCTTTTACGGAATTCTTGGTGAGTCCCTTTTGCAGAGGGGGCTACGGAGGACACTTCAAATCCTCGATAATGCGCTATAGCGTATTCCGCAAACGAAAGAGAGCGCAGTCTTGGAGGTCGTTAGACAGGTTGCGAGGAAGCGAATCCACTAGATGCCAGGTACGCTAAGCTACAGGTAATCAATGAAAGTAAAATCCAGGCTCGTACAGGTGTCTCTTGCAGACACCTCAAACCTTTGCCAGCCTCCAACCGACAAAGGCGATCCGGCAGGCCACGGAAAAGGATCGTCCCAATTGCGCAAGCTGCGCCACCAAAGGCGATAGCATTGGCGAATGACCCTCCACTACCTGAAATGATAACACTGCCAATGGGAGACCCAGTCAGCCCGGCAAATGCGGAGATTGTAAAGACTGTGCCGGTGCGGACACCAATGTCTTGAATGGGCGAGAGCTTGGCATAGAGGGCGGGCGTGAGACTGATGCCAGCGCCGGAGGACACGCCAAAGAGCGCTGCTAAGAGGATGATGGTGCGTTGCCAGTCGAGGGGAGCCAAAGGCCGAGGATCAGGATCGACGTCAAGGCGCCCATGACGATCATTACGTTGAAGTGTCCGACTTTGTCGGCAATGGCATTGGGCACGGTGCGCCCGAAAAGGCTGGAAGCGTATCAGCTGATTGCAATTATCCCAGGAGCTGGGGGCCGGTTTTCTTACCTCGTAGCGTTCAGGATGCAGACGAGGTATTGCGCGAGATGAGGCGACATGCCGTGGACGGTTGCGTCGGCGACGATGAACGTGAAGGGAATGAACATGCCCCCTGGGAGAAATATCAGTATCGTGTACGATGTGAAGGCGTTTGACCAGCGCGCAGAAGAAAAAAACTGCAACAGCCCATAAGGCAAAGGCCGGCTCTCGCAGGGGCCGGACCAATGCCACAAATTCGATGGGGCGCTTCCGAGGCTTGGTACGGCTTTTGAGAGCAGAGTTTGCAAACAGCAAGAGCGCCAGGACCATGAAGGCACAGTAGCGAATTGTCCAGCCGAAGCCGACTCGAGGGAGCAGATTGATGATCAGGACTGGGAAGGCTACGCCGCCGAGGGATGAGCCAGCGGCAACGAGGCCGAGTGCGGCGCCGCGCTTCTTCAGAAACCTTGTCGATACCTAAAAACCACGACTCAGTTGGCCGACGTTGCGAGCATCGGAAAGACTGGGCATACACTTGAAAACGCAGGACTGAAAACGAGCGAGGCGCCGGTGGCGGAGCAGACTGCTCGACTCAACAGGATCTGATAGTACGTCTTGGAGATGCTGGTCATCATCAGGCCAGACATGTGCAAGAATGTGCCAGCGATGAGCAGGTAGTGGGGGCCATAGTCGTCGAAGACCTTGCCGGCGAAGATGCCGCAAGCAAACATGAAGAAGACTGCTTAACATCAGAGACTACAAGATGGGTGGTACTGCCAGGGCCTCACGTACTCTGGGGTGAAGGTATCCAGGCAATATCTGACGGCGTGTAATTGCGGAGCTGGTTGGACTGGTAGTACTCCTGGAAGATGCCAATGAGGTTCACCCATCCGAACGACACGAACAAGCAAGCAGTTGCGCCAGCGACGGCGAGCCAGGCCATCGACCCGCCGTCAGGATACTCATCCACCTGCTGCACCTCTTCCTCCGCTTGTACGGCTTTGACAGAGTCCTCTCGGGGCGGCGACATACTGCTTTTCTCCATCTTGGTGTGGTCTGACGACGTGCAGCTTTGAGTGCGAGATATCTCGTCCATTTCGACGACGGCTGATATCAACCCTGTCTATTTCGTTTGAAAGGTGCTTCCGAGTAAAAATTAGAACAATAGTCGTTCACCTGTCGGCGAAAATGCCTAATTGACCGCAAACTTTATCGTTTCGTGAGGCCGGGATCCAACGGACACCGACTCGAAAAGTGGTGACCATCGTATCCACCTGACGACCGCCGTACGTCCACCGAGGTACGAGTAAAGGCGTTGGAATTCCGTCAGTATTGACTATTACAGCTCTCGGATACCGTTGCAAGCGGAGACACGGTCTGTGACTTCAGATAGAGTGCGTCATTATGCGAGACTCTATAAGGTTGGTCAGTTCTGCTATGATCCAGCTAGTCTGTTGAGGTGCCATATTTCTTCGACACGATCGACCTCTTCCGCACACAATATAGACTCGCACAAAACAGAGCACAAAGTCTATTCCAGAGTATACTCAAGTCCTTGTCATCGGTGGTGGCCCGGCCGGCTCGTACGCAGCCTCGGCGTTGGCCCGGGAGGGAATCGACACTGTCGTCCTCAAAGGCGACAATTTCCCCAGGTGAGCGCAGCCAGACAAATGCCACTCCAGTTGGCAAGGGACTCGGTTCTAAATCATCTTGTAGACACCATATAGGAGAGAGCATGTTGCCATCCTTGCGCCACTTCTTCAGATTTGTCGACCTCGACTCGACTTTCGTTGCTCATGGCTTCTACAAGAAGGTACGTCACAAAGGGCCAGACCCGACTTGCTAGGCAAAACTGAGAATCTTGCTTGCACAGATTGGTGCAGCCTTCGTATTGAACAACAAGGACCCAGCTTGTGAGTCGACAAGCATTCTCCACGAACCGGTATTAGAGCTCTCTAATGCAGCACAGATACCGACTTCGTTGGCGCCGGTGGCCCAAACGCCTATTCTTGGAACGTCATTCCGCTCCAAGGCCGACGACCTCACCTTCAGACATGCGGGCAAAGAGCGGCGCCCAAATCTTCGATGGCGTCAAGGTCTCCGTCATTGAATTTGCGCCCCACGAAGGCCCAGGTACCGCCGCCGACAAAACTGAGGACCCCGGCCGCCCCGTGTCAGCTACCTGGACGCGCAAGGAGGACGGCACCTCAGGCGTAATTAAATTCGACTACATTGTTGACGCCAGCGGTCGAATGGGCATCGTGAGCACAAAATACCTCAAGAATCGCCATTTCAACCAGGGTCTGAAGAATGTTGCCAGCTGGGGCTACTGGCAGGGCGCCGGACGTTACGGTGTCGGGACGCCACAGGAGGGGATTCCTTACTTCGAGGCTCTCTCAGGTTTGTATTCGTGTCTCGTCGGTCGAGAATCTTGCTGATATTTCCAACTCCAGATGGTAGCGGCTGGGCCTGGTTCATTCCTCTACATGATGGCACCACGTCCGTCGGCGTGGTCATAAACCAGGATATCGCTACCCGCAAGAAGGAGATGGGCTCTCCAGGCGGCAAGATATTCTACTTGGAAACGCTGAAGGCTGTGCCTAGAATACTCGGACCAATGCTCAAGGATGCCACGCATGTTTCTGAAATCAAAGCTGTAATCCGACTGGTCGTATAGCGCCTCATCCTACGCAAGCTACAACGCTCGCATTGTCTGCGATGCCGGCTGCTTCATCGACCCTTTCTTCTCGTCAGGCGTCCACCTTGCCGTGGCTAGTGGGCTTTCAGCTGCCGCAACTATCTGCGCCTGCGTCAAGGGTCAATGCAGCGAACACGAGGCTCTCGAGTGGCACTCGAAAAAGGTTGCTGAAGGTTGCACTCGCTTCCAGCTTATTGTCCTGAGCGCACTGAAGCAAATCAGGGGGCATGGCCAGCCTGTACTTAGCGACTGGGACGAAGCAGGCTTTGAGCGGGCGTTTGCCCACTTCCGACCCAGAGAGTGTCTCGGTTGAGCTGAGCAGACCCCCTTCAACCCCAATCGTTGCTGACGAATTACAGTAATTCAAGGGACTGCCGACGTCCACGGCAAGCTCACCCAAGAGGAAGTGTCCAAGACAGTTGACTTTTGTTTGAACGCCTTCGTGCCCGTGGACGCCGCCAAGCGCGACGCTGTCCTGAAAAGGGTCGAAGACCTGAAGATCTCCGGCAGTGCGCGGGATCCCAAAGAGCTTGAGGCGTACCTCTCTCCCGAGGAGATGCGCATCCTCAACACTGTGCGCGCTCGAGAGATGGTGCGTTCGGAGGACGTGGTCAACATCGACACCTTAACCTCCGACATCATCGACGGTCGCGCCGTCAATATGGTCCACGGCTCTCTCGGCCTCATATCTGCGCAAGAGGCCGCGAAGAAAGTGACCAGGAAGTCCGACGATGTCCTCTCTAAACTTATGGGTGAGGACAAGAAGTTTCCTCACAGCGAACAGCAAGCCACGGCGCCGATCACTAGCAATTGACGAGCAATGGGAACGGCAAACGTGGATAGGTATTTTCAACCTCAACCGTAGTGCAGGCAGAAAAAATGCGGGAGTGATTCCGTTACATGGAATCATGACTTCCCCTTGCACTGTGACTGTAGCAGGCAGATCTCGGTAAGAAGACCGAATCGGTGAGGCAATCAGCGATAATTTACAAGTTTCTGAATTAGCCCGTGTCCGAGCGTGTCCGAGTATAGCCCAAGACAAATCGCGCATGTAAGAAACGTCTTGCTAGCTGGTATGAAGTCCGTGGATTCCATTGATTGTGACAGGACAGGAATCAGATGCGTCGCTCGGAAAGATTGCGGCACTTTGCCATAAATATCAGGGTACTTTAGGTCACTCCCCTCGACCACTCCTAGTCCCACTGCACATTCTATAAGCCTTTACTCTTTCACCCACATTGCTAGCTATGCCCTGCAATCGGTAGTTCTCGGTCCGCAGCTTGGCATAAAGATCTGGTGAGGAGTCTAGTGCCCCCAAGAGAACGATTTTCAGTATCTGATGGAAGAAGCGCATGAAAGACACTGAAAGAAGCTCAGGACCAGGAGGTCTGATCTCCGTTTGAACGAGTTCAAGCTCAATGAGCCACGATTCTAGGGAGTCCAGCAGAGATGCTTTCTCGGATAGTAGTCGAAGAGCGTTTCCTGCCGATTCGACACGTGAAACTTTGCCGAGAAATTCAAGCGTCGATGCAGCGATCCTTGTAAGCTCTGTCCGCATGTCAGGTGCAATCGTGCGAAGATCGCGGGATTCAGCAGGCTGTTGATGCGGCGAGATCAAACATGCAGACACCGTCGTCCCGCTTATATCGGCCGTTGCTGGAGGATCCGCGAACTTACATGGTGCAACGAACAGCTTGATGATGAAAACATCTAGGAAGGGTAGCTGGTCATGGTGTGCTGGCACCAATTTATTCGCGGCATCAAAATTTGGCCTTGCCCGATACTCGTGCATGATCTTGAGTCCTTGAATGATATGCTGGGCCATAGCAGGGTAATTGCCACGCACTTGCTCAATGCTGATGAAGATCTGACAGCAAAGTAATGCCGACTTCAACCCGTTGGAGCCCGGAGAGGACAAGTTAGACGCGAGACCCCCTAAAGCCGTACAGTATTGCTGGAGACCATAGTCATAGCTCGGGGTCTGCTGCGCGACAGACACTGGAACGTCTCCGGACCTCTCGAGATCTTCCCGAAGAGCTCTGAGAGACGAGACTGCGTGTCGTATCGGCGGATCAGTCAAGCTGGCTTGGAGGACTTGCCTGGCTTCTTCATCACAGCCTAGCTTCACGCTGAACATAGTCTTTGTTGAGAAGTAACGATTGAGGAGGTCGATGGCCTGAGGGGTGATCTCAGTTAAGGTAGGCCAGATGGGTTGTAAACCAGCGCCTGTCTTGATGCCGCCAGCATGAGCGTTGTTGATGGGTTGACTGTTAAAAAATCTAAAGGGAGACTCGTAGCCGTCGCAAGTACGACCAGTGTCGACACATTTTTGGCAAAACGGCTTGTTCTCGTCGCATTTTACTTTCCTTATTCTATTGCGAAGTGAGCACAATCACTGCAGAACTGACCTCCCGTCTAAATTCTCAGTCTTGGGGTGCAGACCGGTGATGGGATTTGAGACTGACCTGCAGGTTGCACAACCAGTTTTCACCTTGGTTCTACATTGGATATTCCGTTTGCGGGCGACAAGACTTCCGGTCATCGTTGGGCCGGGGTGGGACATTCACGCTTGTCGCGCAACACCCTACAAGACAAGAGAAAGATTCGTAATACTATGGTATCAGGCAAAAGATTTAAACACATTCATGTAACTGTGAGGTCGCGCTAGTATCCACGCTATACAAATTAGGTGTAGCTTTTACATTAGTCAACCGCAATTGCATGCGAACCATTGCAGCCCTTCTGCAAACCCTAATCCAAGGTAGGTTATTACTAAGTGGGTTTCCTAGCTAGAATACCCACCGGTGCTTTTAAAATTACCCCTAACACCATAGTAAGTAAGAAATCCGAGCGGACGAATCAAATGACGCACCTGGATTCATCACCGGGACCAAGAGGCAGGGGAGTCGGTCTTTATACCCATGCAGGGCCGGTCTATTAATTAAGGCAAACCCCGATAGGGCTGGCAAAATCCGAGTCTGCTATTTTGACGGGAGCTCCTGTTGAAATGGAGGGGGTTAAACCGCATCCGTCGTAGACGCTCCACCACCAATTTTAGCTGGTGGAGCGTCCAGGGCCGATGCCCGCTTAGGTTTAGCCTTTTCTCTAGTAGCTAACAGACCTCCCTCCCAAAGAGTTGGCTGCTACTCGATTGTGTTCATCACATGACCAGGAATCTTACGAAGCTCAACCCCCAAGTAACTGATTCGCTTGGACCAAGGGCGGATACCGTACTTGTGTATCATTCTCTCATAAAAATATGTGGGATGTACGCAAGGCAGCCATAAGCCAAACGTACATTACCGTCTCGAAAAACACGGGGTTGGTATTGCACTAACTGCAAATCACGGAGGGTTATAATAAGACCTGCACATGTGTATGGTATACCAATCTAAGTACATAAGTGGCCCACTCTTAAGAATCTCAAGCCAAGTGGGGTAGATTCATCTCTAAAGCCCGTCACAGAGCCGATTCGGCATGTATCAAACCGCCCTGCTCCTGTGTATCAGCTTCCGCAGCGGCTCCGTCATCAGGCGGGTATGTAGTCGGGCGATCATGCAGCAGCATTGGGCCGGCGGCAGCAGGGCATCTGCGTTCACCAGGCCCTAGGTGCATGCCGCCCGTTTAAGGATTTATCCCGCAAGAAAGGCGCTCGCGGCGGCCGGCGCATCTAAGCTAAACGGGCAAGAATTGCGCTGCTGTGTAGATAGATAGACAGCCTCGCGATACGGAACGCGCAGCGCAGAGATTTTGTTTGCGAGAGCTACCGTTAGGTAATAGCCCCTCTCGTCCATAGCTAAACGCAAATACACCGGGCTCGCCGGGACGTAGGTATGGCATTGGGTGGCTAGTTAGATATTCTCATCCTCGCTCATATTCGCAATGACATCCCCGGCCTCCTCGTGCAGGAGCTCGCCCACCTCGATGCTGTCCCGCAGTATATCCCTCGCCCCGCCCTCGCCGACGTCCATGTCCTCCATGACGAGCCGCGCGGCCAGCTCCGGCACCAGCACCGCCTGCACGTATGCCGTGTAGCTGCGGGCGGAGATGAGCCTGTCCTCGACGGCCCGCTTGCGGAGCACCGAGGAGAACTTCCGCATGATGTACTCCGTCATCACGCGCAGGCCCTTCGGCCCGTAGTATCCCGGCGTCACGCTGTCCCCCGTCTTCAGCAGCGTCCGGTCCTTCCCAGACTCGACCTTCTCCTTCAAGATCGAGGCGTAATGTGACGGCCGGGACCCCTCGAGGATCTCCCTTAGGAATCTCTCGTGGCTGGCGAGCCGGCTTTCTATCGTGCTCCAGTCGATCTTGGGGTACCCTCTCTCAGTTCCCGAGTCCAGCGCCGCCCTCCGCTTGTGCAACCTACAGAACGCCGTCTGCTTTCTGATATTCATCCTGCCACGATCAGAGTGTTTTTCTAGGAGCTCCGGATCCACTGGTTCGTGACACATCGGGCACCTTGCTTCTTTAGGTTTCGGGGTGGCTAAAAGGTTCGTATCATCTTCATTGACGTTGTCCAAGCCTGGTTCCGAACCAACGATGACCTTACCATCGTCGTCAATCTGACTATCTAGGTCGTCTATGTCATCCGGTAACTTGAAAACCGGTTTCTGAGAGAACGCCTCAGGGCTGTCGCCAGGGGAGCTCTTGAATACATTCGTCTCTGTCCTTGCTTGGGACCGCGTAGATCTTCCCGGTCTAGCCGTCTGCTGGCCTGGCGAAGTCGCCTCAAACCCGCGCCCCGGCCCATCGGAGTCAAATAACTTAATTCCAGCCTTTTGCGGCGAGTCGTCAGATGTGATGCTGTGCAGTCGAAACTTGGGTTTCCGAGGTGTTCCGTTAGGGCTTGAGTCTAAAGAGGAGGGTATTCTGAGAGTGGATTTCGACGGCGTAGGTTTCTTTTCTGGGCTCTCACTCGAATCATAGGTTTTGATCCCTTCCGTTGGAGTCGCTTTGACTGTCGATTTAGAGTCTGTAACAATATAATATGGGACAGTTTAACTGACCGTCTCTTTGAGGAGCTGAAGATCCCGGTGGCGATTTTTGGGAGGACTTCTGTGAAGATTTCCCATAACCCTGAAGCTTGGCAGAGTGCTTCCCAGGTGCCCGTATCTTAGGTTTCTTGTTGTGCTTGCTGAAGCCATAGTTGTCTACGAGGTGACTGGAAGATTCTGGCGCACCCTCTTCGCGTGACCTTTTCGAGCCATTGGAGCTGCAAGGACCTTCTAACCGGGAGCTAGTCGCAGGAATACTGCTTTTCTCTGATGATTTGTTGATTCTCCGCGTGCTCTTGCGCGTATTGCTAGCTTGAGAAGAAAGCGGTGGGTTTTCCTTGCCAAATTGGGTGGGTCTTATATCTCCTCGGGGAGGCTCATCGTCTGAGTCAGATAAGAAGTCCTGGCTAGGTCCTGCTGCAGGTAGTTTTATTTCTTCATCGTCACTACTCTCAGGTAGTGCGTTTATGAAGTCGTCGTCCTCCTCCAGCTTTGTATCCTTGTTCATTTTTAATGAGGCTAACGGCCTCGAAAGTTTTGGAGGCTCGTACTCCTGAGCCGGTCTGCCGCCGATCTGTTGAAGAAGCCGTCGTGGTTGATACCTATTGCTCAGACCAACCCGCCTGCGTAATACACTGCTGGGACTACGAGGGGTCTCTTCCATCGATGTGCCCAGCTAGTGTCATAGGAGCCCCTGAGGAATTAAGCTGCCTCGCAGTTCATATAGACACGGTCATGCCTTAGCCGTTAGAGTCGCAAATATGGCTTAACAGCGTAATAGACGAAGCTCTAAGAGCGCTTAAAGCTGATATGCAGGACCCCGTAAGAGCAACAAGGGCGTCAGCGCAACACGTCTAGAGAGTTATGCTTTCCCGGGTAGTCTTCGGTCGGACGATGCAGTCTTCAAAGAAGCCACTTGTTCGGCGCCAATAAATCAGAAATACAGTCGCGAGTGAATTAGGGACAAGTTGCGATGGTTCGAGGATATACTATACGCGGTATCTGCACAGGCTGAGACGCGTCGAAAGTTTCGAGTCGGCACTGACGTACCCCGGCAGCCCAAGACAACTGTCAGGTAGGTAGGTACCTAGGTAGGTAGCTACCGCCATCTATCAGCCACACATGCTGCGCTGTACAAGGCAGATCCCGTGGGACAAGGGGCCCGCTGAGGTACCGGGTAAGTAACTTACAGACCAGCAGTGTTCCCAAAAGTGTCGCGTTTGCAGTTTGAGCTCAACTCCAGCATTCGTCACTTCCAAATAACTAGCAGACCACTGCTGGCACAACATCACCGACTGTAAAGACCTCGAACGAAAAGTCGTCGCGCCGATTGTCAATATGACCTTGAACCGGAAATATGCGAATCTGCCAGATTTGGTACGCATTTGCTCATTCTCGCATCTTCTCCTTGTGCCTCTCCACACCAGCTAACAGACAGCTCAGGATTCAGCACCAGACATTTACGAAACGCCTGAGCTAACAGATGATACCTCGACAATACCGGTAGGCTCCTTGGCAATTGTCTGCACCTTCGTCAATCCCCGATGTTAATATCATATTTAGACTACAGCGGACCAACCGTACTCGGACAACGAATTCGGCGAAGACGATGACGAGGATGCCGATGGGATTTCCCGCTCGAGACTCCGCATAGACCAAGCCCGATCTAGGTTTCTGCCCTCACAAGTCGACGCGCGGGACGTGGACTTCTCAGACCGGCTGAACGGAAAGCGCAAATCTTACAAAACGTCGAGTCGCAGACAACGAGGACTAGAAGACGGTACCGAGATTGGAGATTTGAGTGATGAGGAAGATGGCGAAAACCTAGAGAAGAAAATTGCGCGACTGAAGCGTGAAATCGAAGAAGCAAAGGAGGAATATGGCAAACGGAAAGGCGAGGCGCAAGAGGCTGCGCCACAAGATACAGATCTCGTTTCCTTGAGTCGAGCATTGGACGAGTTATCGACAAAGCCAGAGCGAGGAATACCGAGCACGACGCGGGCGGGAAGAGCAGCGAAGGATTCGAAGGAGGAAACAGCCGATGAACCCACCTTTCAGCCGAACGGAGCAACATATACTGTCACATATGCCCCGAGCTACGAACAGAGCCATGCGCTGGCCAAAGCCGCTGACTTCGACCGACGACTTGTTCTGTTGGAACAGGCGATTGGCATCACATCTTCTGCTCTGCCTGAGCTAGAAAGCAACGGCCTCCCCCGGGCCATTATGCCTACTCTTGACACGCTCCAAAAGCAAATTCTAACATTGTCAGAGGCGTCCACATCATCCCTTGACAGTATCAGCCGCCGCGTGAGGACTCTGACGCAGGAGGCTGATCAGTTGGAAAAGTCGAGAAAGGCTGCCAAAGCTGCCCAAGATGCTTTGGCTTCCCAGGGTGGTACTGTTCCTGTCGAGGCAGATGACACAGAGCAAACGGCCAAGATCAATGCGCTTTACGGCACGCTTCCTACTATCGAGTCTATGACACCCCTGCTTCCTCCGCTTCTGGATAGACTTCGCTCGCTGAGGGCTATTCACGCTGATGCCGCAACAGCAAGCGAGACTCTTGAGCGCATCGAAAGATCCCAGAGCGAGATGGCCTCCGATATTAAGCTGTGGCGGGAGGGCCTGGAAAAGATAGAGGCCGCTATGGGTGAAGGGGAGACGGCTATGAAGACTAACATGGAAGTCGTTGACGGATGGGTGAAGGACCTAGAGGCCAAAATCACCAAGTTGTCGTAGCCTGTAAGAGCGCGTCGAAAAGTGCATCGCTTGCAGCTTATTTGCGTATGATACCCTCACATAGAAAACCCCGAGACTTTATTACGAGGTGCGCAAAGCCTACCTCGAACAAGCAGACAAATCGACAACTTGAGATCCACTGATATGACACTGGGTCCGCTTTATATCACAGGTACCTTCGCAATGTACCATTTCTGATGCATGCGCGTTGTGATTGGCCGGAATCTATTTAAGCTCAGTCTGCGCCGGTTAAATTCCGTAAGGGACTCTCTCTAGCGTGATCAGCTGACAGCAGCCGACCGAAACTATCACAACTTTCGCAACTTTCAATTCCCTACAAGTAACAAAAACCTACCCACGCATCTTCTCACGGAAAACGCCAGACCTGATCAATCCACCAGATCGCCAACATGGATTCCGCTAAGCAGCCAGTCAAGCTTGTCAGAGTTACCCGAGTTCTGGGACGAACCGGTACGATGATCCCTCCAACGGCATTCCGCTACCTCTCCGCGCGAGCCATAACTGACCGTTCATCAATAGGTTCTCGTGGTGGTGTCACCCAGGTCCGTGTCGAGTTCATGGACGACCAGACCCGGAGCATTATCCGCAACGTCAAGGGACCAGGTACGATTCGACCGGGGCGTTCCTGCACCCATGCATGCGACGCCTACATACTAACATGCGAAATCTTTAGTCCGCGAGGACGACATCCTCTGCCTACTCGAATCCGAGAGAGAGGCCCGGAGACTGCGATAAGAGGGAAGTAAGCCGGGGGAGCAATGGTTCGGAAATGCACGCGAGATTCTCGTCTCTGGGATCGGGCTACTTCAAAAATTCGGAAGGGTCAATCGTCATTTGGCAGTTATCCTCGGGGTCTCAAACTGTCCGGGGAGTTGATGGACGGCGGGCAGGAATTTTCATTACACGTTACGGATATGAATAAAGATCCCTAAACGAGCTACTTCTCCACCAGGCCATACTGCTTGCGCTCGTCTCGCTTTTTACATGACTATTTCCTACATGCTTTATCCGGCTGTTCATCCTGTCGAGTGCTGCGGATATCTGCAAACTTTCCCCACGATGGCCCGGCTTCGCTTATCGGCGCGATACACACAACAATATTTTTTTTTTTAGCAAATTACAGGAAAAGCACAGGCCACAAACCCTTTTTTGAGGCACCTAACTGCTGTCTTTCCCCAGTTCTCCAAATTTTTCAAAGAAGCAGCTCTCTTAAGACTTCCAATGCTTATTCCTCAACATTAAACCAATTGAAAGAGCAAATCTTCTTCACACACCTTCTTGGTAAGTTATCTGTTCCCACTACGTCGCTCTCTTGTCTCGTTGAATGATGCATTTGAAAGCATGTATTACCTGAACATCATTGATGTACTACTATTATCACCAAGATCTCTGACTCAACAACCAACAATTCCCTGTTATGATGCGTGTTTTCTTTCCAGCATCTCGCTAACATGGGTTTTCTCAGTGCCTAGGTAAAACCTCATACCTCCCACGAGTCACCATGGGCGCGATTCCCAAGCCACCGAAAGGTCACTTCAACATTCTCTACTTCGCAAGTGCGGGCTCCTTCACGTCTAAAGAATTCGAGACCTTACCGGCTCCTCTCCCCTTAAGCAAGCTGTTTGACACGCTGGAAGAGAGGTACAAGGGTATCAAAGATCGGCTTCTCTCTTCCTGTCTAGTTACTGTCAACCTCGAATACGTTGACATTCCGGAATCCGATCAGAGCGTGATCAAGGAAGGCGATGAAGTCGCTATTATTCCCCCGGTTAGCTCTGGTTGAACAACGAAATGATATTGCGTATGCTTTGTGCCTCTTTCAGACCTGTATGGGCAGGATGACAGTAGCAGTTGATGCTCGCCGCTGCTGGCTATCGACCCGGCCATCACGTTTGCTTACCAGCCGGATGCGAAAAGTGCGCGAGCTCACTAGCCAAGCTCTCCGATCGTACGTCTGAACCACCCAGCGCTCGGGTTCCCCCATTACGCTCCATGACGTAGTTGGCTCCCCATAGGATACCCACAACCAGCAGGATGAAACTAGCGTGCGTGCAATGGTTAAAAGCGAAGTTGACGTGATCGCCGACACGTGGCAGCCTAACGGCTTTGTGCCAATTTTCCGAGGGCTCCGTCCAGTGCAGACAGATATTCCCGTCATACACTGGGACAAGCAGCTAGAGTTGGTGTGGGATTGCGACGCAGCTCCGTGGCTACGTGTTGTCGGACTCGAGGTTAGTTATCAGCGAGACATGCTTCATATGTGGGATTACTCACAAAGAGAGACCAGCTGCAGCCCGGCTCTGTAATGCATCACCCGCACTCCAGGGGAGCCCGGTGCCTGATTGTGTGGGCATCGTTTTGAGATGTTTTATGGTCGTGTCCATGTCACTGGATGATATATTCACTACAACCGTCCCTCATTATCTAGAAAATGGTTTAGAGAGAGAATCAGAACGCCAAACAGTTAAAACTGGGTAAATAACATCATGACACTTTTGAGACCCTCTTATGTAGCCCGCGTGAACTCTAGACTCTTCCAACTAGACCAATTCAGGGTCATCAAGCTTACGAGGATGCAGTCTTCTGATGTAGCAGCCGTGTTCAAGAGGCGCCAAGGTTCCGGTGTCCCTGAGTAATAAGTAGGGTACGTAGCGTACAAGCCGATTGCCCCTTGACTGTAAGTCAGCAAGCATATAGGTCATTTTGGGGGTTAGTGGCCACGACTCTTACCCATTGGGCTTTTCGAGAAGCACCCAGACACGCCGTACTACGAGAGTCAGAGCAAAGGCGGCGCGCCCCTCTCGAGTCGGTTCGCGATTTCCCTCATGAAGCTCGCGAGACGGGAAAGCGCTAAAACGGACTCCGTGGTGCGGGACAGCAGCAGCAGCTATCTGCCGTCTGGGCTTAGGCACACATAAACACACATAGGCCGGCACGATAGGCGCGCGTCTCAGGTTTTGGGGATATATACAGCAGCATAGGGTAGGTAGATGCCACGACACGCTTGCCCGAGGAGAAGACCTTGGGGGTGTTATCTAGAATCTGTTATTCCTAATGCATGTGTTGTCGCTTCCTGATAGATGCTATGAAGTTCCTTCTCACTATTCGTTCTCATCTCAAAATAGTCAGACGTCGTTTCATACGAACGTGCTGATATCGCCCACCCGCTCTCTCTATGCTCTGAGCTTCCAGGATACCACACCCGATTGAATGGGCAACTACGACTGTGGGCCGATGCTCAAATTAGTTTCCATAACCCAGGGAGGGCGTGGTGAAGGGGTCCCGGTATACCGTCATGCCTGCGACTAAAATTCGTGATCGTGGTGGCACTTAGATTTGGCGGTAGGAGAGCAGGGAGCCATCATGTAATGATATTAAAATTCCGTCGATATCGCATTAGATCTCGGACATCGACCAGAGAGCGATACTTGTCCTACAAAATCCCCAAAATGCCCACAGCAAAGACTGCTCACGCAGTAACGTTAGCCAACTGCATTAATCGCTCTCCGGCACGTTGATTCGCGTAGTCGTAAGCTTTCGATCCCGGAGGGAACGTGCCATTGGCAGCCCACAGATCGATGAGCGGCTGCATAGGCTCCAACTCCTGCGGCTTGAGCATGTCCAATGCGCACGCTGTCAGGATAAAATGGCTGAAACAACTGTTCAGCTGTTTCTCGAGGTTTAGGTGGTAGAACGGTTCGATGAAGTGCGCCCAGTATAGGTGAGCATAGACGCGGAACATCTGGCGGAAGATGGTCTGGCAGACCTCGATGAAGTTCTCGGGAAAGCCACTACGCTTGCCAACCCAGTCCTTCTCGCCGGGGTTTGTAAGTTGCGATAAAGGCGAGTTGGTGACTGAAGGGTTGTGGGAATACGACACGCCATTTGCATCAGTGGGGAAGATGCTAGTATCGTCGATCTTACCCGAGATCCAACGCTGCATGAGCGTGATGTACTCGTACGCTGGCAGCTCGACGGGCTCACGCTTGCTGTTGAGCCACGTAAACGAATGGTTTCTATATCGGTTAATGTATGCCCGCCGAAATCCAAGGGGCATACTCACGCGCCAGCAGACATCCGGGGGCAAGTTCCCGGATTGCAGATCGTCCTGCCGTCCTCTTCCTTCTCGTGGATTACTCTCACGAAGTTCCACAGGTTTCGATAGTGCTCGACCACTTCGGAGAGTCAGCATAAGCTACATGGCCGTTGAGAATAACCATCTAATTACCTTGGTGCGCAAGCCACTCTGCTGGCTCCACCGTCTTTGGTCTTGCGCTCAGCGTCATGAAGTTGCCTTTGACGATATGTTTGGCATATGACGCATTAAGCCAGAGAGGTAGTGGCCGTGGCAGATGATAGACGCTGAGCGGGTCATCGCCGCCATTAGAACCCGAGCTGCCGTTAGATTCACTCATTCCGATGTTCTGGACTAACGATGGTGAGCTGGGAAGAGGGGGTATTTTTGGTGCGAGACTTGTTTGCGACTGGCTTCCCTGGGGGGAAAGAGTGGTGGGAGAGTTGGGTTGACCACTACTGGTCGTAACGGGGCCCTTATTTTGGCCTGAGCTCTTATTTGACCCTCCTCGGAGTCGTGCGTTTCTGTGGAGCAGTTAGTATAACGCAAAGTGGCGAGATTTCTTGAGAAGTAACAATCAGGAAATGAATTGGCGCGGAGGGTTATAAGATCAGAACGAAAACCCACGAGGAGCCACCTCAGTCCTAATGTATGGAAATAAAAGCTGACAAGTGTTGGATGTAGCCGTAATAATATCCAACGGGCTTGAAGTTGGAGTGCGCTGGTGGTCAAACCACAGAGAATTGATTGTCTCGTGTGAGGGGGTTTTCCATTGGCGGTCTGGAACAGCGATATTTTAGGGGACTAAATAGGGCTTCCTTATTGCAACGATGCCATAGGGCCTGAATGGCGTCGAGAGGGAGGAACTACCTAGGTATCCCAGGTATTCAGGGGGTGGAGGTCATCATGTGAAATCTCAGGGCAGGAAAAAGGAGTGAGGCTGCACTAGCAACTTCAAGGTGCTTTGTTTTAACAAGATCTTCTCGAGGCTTGACGGTTATAAGTGCCAAAACCAGAGATCGACTTTCTACCCCGGGTCACGCCATTACAACTTAACCCGGCGGTATTAGTCGAGATCCATATGAAGCTAGTGGTTTTTGACATCGGCACGATGCTTCAATTGGTGAAGATGCTGCCGATGCTATGGTCGTGTCCTAGCTGCAGTCGATGCACGTTTCATGCATCTGGACTTTTCCATGTCGCGTGAGTTGGCGGAAGTGCCCCTAATTGAGCTGGAGACCCCACATTTAGATAGCAAGAGCTAGCAGCACCGAGGCCCCTAACACTGTATACCTGGACTCACTCATCTTATGTTTCATCGTCCATAACCACGAGGCAGTCGACCGGCGTGAACTTTAAAGGGCATTGGATTGGGCCATGCTAAAGAAGGACAAGGATCCTTCGGCATCATCCTTGCATAGGGATATAGCGAAATGTTAAGATCAATCATGGTTAACTTACATTCCGGAGAATAGGTTGGACATTGTCGTGTGAGGGATGTCTGAGAGAGAATGCCGAGGCACAGGGCGAGCACAAATGCACAGCAGGCAAAAACGCAGCCGCCACGATGCTTTTCACCCGGTACTCGGAGGTGGTAGAGGAACCGGGGAAACTCGTGTTTCGATTCTGGTTTTGTTCGCTCGGCTAGAAGTTGTGGCGGGTACCTTCACAGCCCAGACACCGAAGAGAAAGCTGAATGATCGTATACGTGAAGCGTCGCCACGACAGAAAGGGGTGAAATGTTGTGATTCTTGTAATAGGAAGTTTAGCCTCCAAATAAATGCCACCCCTCTTTAGGAATTAGAACTAGAAGACTTTGGGCTTCAGCTAGGGACCTACGAGGTTAACTTATCCTTGGCGTTGTTTCTTAAAGCCGCTAACCGTATCGATAAGACACTGAATGAGTTTGAATTAGAACGCTTGCTCTCCCTAATCGCTGGAGAGTTATGTACCTACAATTAGGCAGGCACGGTTCTGTCTAGCGTGATCTGTGCGCGACACGGCTGCTCCTTTGCGACGAAGCTTCACTTCCAATTGAACATACATCTATCTATGCGCAGATTCTCTTGACTGAACTGCAACTAAAGCTCCTCCTCAGTATTCAACAATTTCTTCCGCCATTGACACGAAGCGACCTCCTCCTTCATTCTATAAACACTTCCCTCTCGACTACTTCCTCTTGCGAATCTGATATCTTCCGATATTTACCATGTCGGACTCCGACGATCCTATTGATCTGCCCGATGAGGGAGGTGATGATCTCTTTGGAGACGCTGACGATGGAGCGCAATCCGATCAAGAGCGCGTCCTTAGCGACGGGGATCTAGCATCAGAGCATGACGGCGACGGTCAGGGCAGGCAAGACGGTCGAGGCCCGGATGACGTAGACGAAGAAGAGAACGGCCAGGTTATCGAGAAACAGATTAACATTATGAGCGTTCCTATGTACCGACATAGAACCCCGAAAACCAAGGATGGCTCGGTGAGACCTATTCTCGCCGTTCTTGGGCCGGTCATTTTGACTAACACCAGCGAATGCACGTAGCTCCAATCTATGAGAATCCCAAAGTTTCTCAAATGGCAAGCCGAGGAATACAAACCCGACACGTTCGAGCCCACAGAATGGGACAAGGCGAATGTCCAATCCGATAATCCTAAAGCCGTCGTTCGGTACCAGAGAGATCCTCGGACCGGCGAGCTAAAGAGCAATGCCCTTCTCTACAGATGGAGTGATGGATCGGTGACAATGTCAGTCGGCGGCGACCACTACGAGATACAGAAAAAATCCATGGCACCGGCGCCGGACAAACGGTACGAGGAACGTGAGGATGCCCACTACTACGCCGCCGCTGCCCATCTTACCAGCAATCTCCTCATGACTGTTGGCCATGTAACCGAGCAGTACACGGTGATTGCGAGCAAGAACATGCAGGATGAGGCTCTTGCCAACTTCGCGAGCGCCATGGCGGCGGTAGCCCGCGGAAAGAGAGCCAGCGAGGGAGACATGATCATCATGGCTACGAAAGACCCTGAACTCCAGAAGAGAGAGGCCGAACTGGCGGAGAAGGAGCGGACGAGGGCCCAGAGACGGCTGGAGACGGCAGCGGCGCGGCTGGATGCCCGCTCAGGTGGATACAGGAGTGGTGGGCTTTCTATCGGCGACCTCGAGGGCGGCCGTAAAGGCGCTGGAGGTCGTCGAAAGAGAGGCGCGCCTGGTCCATCACGTCCCAAGAAGCGGAGACCGGAGTATGATTCGGATGACGATCTTCCCTCGGGTAGCCGTTACCGACAAGACGAATACGACCGGGAAGACGACTTCATTGCGCCTAGCGATGATGAGCAGATGAGCGGTGTTGAAGACGACGAGGATGAGGAAGACGTTCTAGATGATGATGATGAGGAGGAGGCGCCTCGAAAGAAGAAGCGACAGAAGACGGCTGAGCCGGAAGACAACGACGAAGACGCTGACGCTGATGCTGATCTGGACGATCTTGATGCGCGTACCCCTGAGCCGTCGAGGGCTCGGAGGCGCCACATTATCGACGAAGACGAGGATGAATGAGGGTTATCATGTTACGTACATTCCTACATGGCCACAGGTCAATTTGTATAATATCCGAGGCTATCGTGGTCGACAGCTACAAATTTCGAGCTGAGAGGCGTATTCTTATTAAATAAAGCGACAGGCGAGTCATCTCTCCTAGTCCGTCCTGATTATCGACCGCATTTGATACCTTATTGTGAGAAGATTACAGAGTTGCCTATATGCTTCGAAAGAACGCATATATGCTTCGAAAGAACGGAAGGATTACGTAACTTCCAACGTCGGGATCGCCCGTTGACTAAACGCTTCTTAACCTTAGCTTTCCGTTGGAATCTCTACTCTACATAGTACTTAGGAGCGCGTGACACCCCAGTGGACAAAAACCTTGAAGGGGACGCTCCAGGCTCCGATGTGGGGATGCTTTCAGGTACGAAGTACTGCAGGTACTCAACGTTGTACCCCAAGCTTTCGGCTGCATGTAGGCTGGGATGCGGCATTCACATGGGCGCGGGTCTTGCGTGTCGGCAACTTCAAAATTCCCAACCGAAAGATGGGGAGCCTCAACTTCCTCCCTATAGTTAATGCCGGCCGCAATGGTCCCAAACCAGCGGACGTTCCTATTGGCCCCCCTCCTATTTCAGCGTCGATATGCAGTCAGTGACTGGAGTTCTCATGGCTATATGCTCCGTGTTTCTAGAAGTCTTCTGTTTCTGGTATAAGGTGAGTGAGCGAGTGAGTGAGTGAGTGCCCGAGTCGTTAATGACTTGACCCCTTCTCGAATATTGCATGGATGAATAATCGGCAGCTTACGCTTTTCCGTCTCATTATTTTAGAAACTCATAATAAGATGGACGAGGAAGAGTTCCGTGGATGAATGGCTCGATGCGCTACACAATGCCGAAACGTATGAGGACTGGGAGCACGCGGCCTTGCAGCTCGACAACCTCCATGCGTTGAACTTATGGTATATAACCCCCTCTAAAACGCATCTCCATTTACTAGGCTTCCAGGCCATTGCGCGTAATATAAGAAATGATTGTAGTGCTCACGAGTTGCATCGCGACGCAGGCGCAATGACCCCTCCTCCCACTCCTACGACTGGATGCTCATCAATGAGCGCCTAAACTCCATCCTGGCTGCGCGCGCGACCCAGGACATCGGATCCCTGCTCGACCTGGTCCGCTCGGGACTGGTGCGGAACCTGGGCAACATCACCGCGCCGAGGCTTTACAACCGCGCCTTCGCGGGCACCAAATACCTGATCGAGGAGTACATCGCGCAGGTAGCCGGGGCCATCGAGGACATCGACGCCTGTAGGGCCGCGCCGTCGTACGACGTCTACACGCAGCACGTCTACAACACGCTGTCGACGCAGCGCAAGCTTGATTTCCTGCACGACTCCCGGCAGGCGTTCGGGCGGAGCACGCTCGTGCTGCAGGGCGGGAGCATCTTCGGCGCGTGCCACCTTGGTGTCATTAAAGCCTTGTTCCTCCGCGGTCTTTTGCCGCGGATCATTACGGGCACGGCTACGGGCGCGCTGATTGCGAGCCTCGTTTCGATCCACACGGAGGACGAGCTTCCGAACGTTCTGAAAGGCGACGGCATTGACCTGTCCGCCTTCGAAGCCCATGACCAAGAGGTACACAACCGCCAGAAGGGCACGTGGTTCTCCGGCACTGCGTGTGAAACCCTAGTCCGGAGGGTCAAGAGGTTCTGGCGGGAGGGTTACTTCCTCGACGTCAAGGTTCTCGAGGAATGCGTCAAGGCCAACGTTGGAGATCTGACGTTCGAGGAGGCCTATAAGAGAAGCAAGAGAATTCTTAACATCACAGTGGCTACAGAAGGTCAGGAAGGGGTTCCTACCCTATTGAACTACATCACTGCTCCTAATGTGGTGAGTATCCGCTATTTGTTCAGACTCGAGCTGAATACCCGTTTGACCAGACCTGCTGACAACCGCACAGCTCATCTGGACGGCAGCAGTAGCATCGAACACCTCGAGCCTGTCGCTATACGGAAGTAGGCAGACGACGGTGCTGTGCAAAGATGTCCACGGCAGGATCGTGCCCTGGGCGCCGGCGAACGCGTTCCGCCCGTGGACACACGCGTCGGAGAAGGACCGCAAGCTGCCGCTGACGCGCATCGCGCAGCTCTTCAACGTGAACCACTTCATCGTGAGCCAGGCGCGGCCATACCTGATCCCGTTCCTACAGTCGGACATGCACGGCCCATCGCCGGCAGCATCCCTCGGCGGAGGCGCTCGCGGCGAGCGGCTCGCGGGCCACCTGTTCCGCGTCGTGGGGCTCGAGCTGCGCCACCGGCTGCGCCAGCTCGACACCCTCGGCCTGCTGCCGCCCGGCATCCGCCGCTTCCTCGTCGACGAGGAGGTGCCCGCAGGGGCCGTCACAACGCTCGTCCCGGATCTCGGGCCCGCCGACTTCGCCCGTCTGCTCGAGATCCCGACCCGCGACACCCTCGATCACTGGATCCTGCGCGGCGAGCGCAGCGTCTGGCCAGCCGTCGGCGCCCTCGTCGCCCGCTGTGCCGTCGAGTACGAACTCGAGCGCGCATACCAGCGCGCCCGCCGCCTCAAGGCCGACGGGCTCCGGCGCAAGGCGAGCTACGCCGGCGTGGCGCCGGAGCCTCCCCTCGTCGTTCGTATCGATGACGTCGACCAACTCCATCCCAGGCAGGCCTCTTCCCAGCAGCGGCAGCAGAGGGCCCTCCCGAGCGAGGAACTCGGCGGCCCGGACGTCGGTTAAAGATGGTGCCTGCCCGACGCGGAGCAGAAGGGTCTACAGAGAAGCGAACGGCGGCACACGCTAGACGCCTCGGTGTCAGGACGAGCGGGTTAAATCGCGGGCGGGTCGGAGATGGTCCACGCCAGCGTTGGCACCGAGACCTGGACCCTGGGGCCGCGCCGGAGGCCACGGACATTAAGCAGCAGCAACGCCAGCAGTAATAAAGCATCCCGGAGAAGTCCGAAAGAGGGGGCAGTAAGACGACGAGAGGACACGAGGATCGGATGATGGTGTCCACTCCAGTAGAAACAGGGCTTGTATCGTTATCGACATCCGTCAGATGGCAACAAAGCCTACGAATGGACTAACTTACGGGAACTATTTCTACAGGGGCTAGCGGCTTGGTCAGGGCGACGCTTTGTTCGCATATATTCACACAAGCGTCATTCGTCACTGTCCCGGTGTATCCTATGTTTATCCCACCTACCTGGCCATTGGAACGAGGATATAATACTCATGGGGCTTAGAGGGCAGAGAAAGGTAGCGCCGAGGGGCTTGCCTGCCTAAAGAGGCTCTGCTAGCTACATAAGGAAGCAAAGCATACGATGTAATAGTAATGAAACATTGAGTAGGACTACGACGACCAATCTTGCATATGTCCTAGCAACCATAGTAATCCTAATATGGCTTACCCCTAAACTATGTGCTTTTGGTCTCTGTGCAGTGTCAATGCTTGGTATACGATGGTTTCCACTATAGGCGCGGGCGCAAATGTGTGGCTGTCAATGGATGACCTTCTACCGACATGTTACTTCTTGTAATTTCCTCTTGGTTACCGTCGGCTGCTGCCCCCTGCCCTTTTACTATAAGCAAGGCGAACCCTTTCCTCACGATGCGCTCGATATTCTACGTCGTCTTGTGCAGACCCCAGCCTAGGCGAAGCGGCGTCACCGTATTCGATATTGCTTGATGAGATGATGTCTGCTTAGAACTGCTCCTATTCGTGTCGTAAGTTTGGCGTGGTGCAAAGTTTGAGTACTTTAAAGTCTGAGAACTCCTTGATTTGCGGCGACGACGGAACCACCCAGTTGGAGGTTCAGCAGTGGAAGAAACCGCGGAATCGCAGCAGCCTGCTTCAACGAGTGTAACAGCCGGATGGTGTTTCCGACTGTGGGTTTCTGGCTAGATGTGGCTATTGCACTTCAGCGTCATATGTCAAGAGAACTGCTGGCAATACGTAAACAGTATCGCACACTTACTAACCAATTATCTCCTCGTTGTAACACCGGGCACGAAGTCTGTTCTAGCCCACGGCTTCTACGTGAACCTAAACCACAGAGAGTTCGCCAAGCTGGCATCTCCTTTCAGAATATATGACAAATATTAACGGCGAACAAATAACTAGACGGAAATTATGGATGGAATTATGAACTTACAACAGCAAACAGCCTAAACCTTCAACCGCCAAGAAATGACCACAATCCAGGAGCAACGTCATACACGAATATGAAGGGAGATCAGAAATGGAACGCTAGACTAATCTATAGATTCCGCTACGAACTCCTAACGTCATGAGCATGAAAGTCCTAGACATTCAGTCCTATGTGCGCTGACCACTAACTTATAAATGCTTAGCTGGCCACGGCTGGGACCGGAGTGCGACTCCACTTGGGCGCTATTCCGGGTGCTGAAATCTCCCCGCAAAAAAGCACCCGTTATAGGACAGACCTTGCTTTCCCTCCCTCTTTTTTCCAATACCGTGAAACGTGCGATAGTCGGTAATAAGTACCTAGCCTTCCGAAAACAACGACGGAAGAGCGTCAAATCTGACTGGTCATCTCGGCGATCGACGACGGCCGCAACAGGGCCTAGATTGCTTAAAAGGACACGCTAGATTGCCGATCCGGTGAGATCGGGTAATTTCCTGCGGTACGAATCGTCGTCGTGCAATGCCGGGCACCACCACCGCCGTCTCCGCACCGGGCAAGGTGCTGCTGGCAGGCGGGTACCTGGTGCTGGACCGCGAGTACACGGGCCTCGTGTTCGGCCTCAGCGCGCGCATCAGCGTCATCGCCCAGGAGATCCCGACCAGTCAGGGCGTCCAGCTCAGCGAGGTCGTCGTCAATAGCCCGCAGTTCCTCGATGCCGAGTGGCGGTACGGATACCATCTCGCCCCGGAGGACGGCGGCATCAAGGTCACCCAGTTGCGAGTGTGAGTTTTTAACATCTCATTTCCTCCATCACCATCGAATTTCTCTCGCGTGACATGTTTTGCATGGACGGGTGCCGGGACCATGTGAGTATGCGGTGTAATCTCTTAACACCCTTTTTCATGGCAAATGGCAGCTTCTGATCGTCGTGCCAATGGCTGTATTGATTGCAACGTGACCCTGGCTAGGTTGAAAGGAGACCTAGATCTGCGCACGTAATAGGACTAATCTGCTCCTCCCTCGAATAGCGGCGACCGGATCAACCCCAACCCCTTCGTGGAGACGACGCTGATCTACGCGTTGACCTACATCGCCGGCAAGACGCCGACGCTGCCGGCGCACAGCTTCGACCCGGCGCGGCTGACGGTTCTCGCCGACAGCGACTACTACTCGCAACCGCACTCGTCGGCCTCGGCCTCGGCGCCGCCGCTGACGGAGAAGAATCCGACGCGGTTCGCCAAGTTCCCGTCGACGCTGCGGGACGCGCACAAGACGGGGCTCGGCTCGTCTGCGGCGCTCGTGACGGCGCTCACGGCGGCGCTGCTGTCGCACTATCTGGGCGCCCCCTCCTTCGACCTGCGCAGCGAGGCGGGGCGGCGCACGCTGCATAACCTCGCCCAGGCCGCCCACTGCGCCGCCCAGGGCAAGGTCGGCTCCGGCTTCGACGTCGCCGCCGCCGTCTACGGCAGCATCCGGTACCGGCGGTTCTCGCCCTCGGTCCTGGCGGACCTGCCGGAGCCGGGCGCGCCCGGGTTCGCGCCCGCGCTCGCGGCGTGCGTCGAGTCGGGCGCCTGGGACTCCGAGGCTCGCGCCGACGGCGTCAGCGTGCCCCCCGGCGTCGCCCTGCGCATGTGCGACGTCGACTGCGGCTCCCAGACCGTCGGCATGGTGAAGCAGGTGCTCAAGTGGCGGGCTGCGGCGCCCGACGGCTCGAAGAAGCTCTGGGACGACCTGCAGGCGGCGAACGAGGCGCTGGGCGCCGTGCTCCGGGACGGCAGGACCGGGGAGATCGCGGGCGCCGTGGCGCGCGTCCGCGAGCTCGTCCGCGCCATGGGCGCCGAGAGCGGCGTGCCCATCGAGCCCGAGAGCCAGACGGCGCTGCTGGACGCGCTGGCGGACGTGGAGGGCGTGTACAACGGCGTGGTGCCCGGCGCGGGCGGGTTCGACGCCCTGGCGCTCTTGGTGCGGGACGACGTGGAAACCGAGCGGCGCGTCAAGGAGTTCTTGGGGACCTGGAGCAAGGAGAAGGGCGGCGTCGTGAGGTTGCTGGACGTCAAGGGCGAGATGGAGGGTGTGAGGACGGAAGGGCTATGGCAGTATACGGGCTGGTTGCACATCTAGCGAAGCGCACTCACGTATTCGAGTGGGAGATACCGGATTTTGCGTTATGCCTAGATTATCCCCGTATATACGAAAGTAGAATACGAAGTCCTCATGGCCAACGACACTAGACGAAGTGCAGTATTGCATTGAAGACATCCTTGCGCCATGCTGTTCCTCGTGACTTCTCAGCTGCTGTGATTTCTGTGGTTACTCTCGCTGGTAACATTCAACCGGGGACTTTTTCCATTGCCACGAATATAATACGACTGGTGGGAACTATCCTGGGATAGTTCAGCGCAAATTGTTAAGCAATTCACTATGCATCTACATGCAGTCAAGTCTACACTCTCAAGGAGCAGGCCACCTCTTATCTAGTACGTACCGTACATTTCCAGCGGTCAGGGGTATCAGGTTTGCTTCAACACGCCCATCAGTGGTCCCGGGTTCCAAATGCTGAGACGGCTCTTTTCCCGTACGATAATGGCTGTTCGTCACGAAAAAGTCCAGCATAACCATAAGAAAAGAAAAGGGATTCTATCCACGAGGAAAATCATCTACCGTCACGGCCCCGTCTATATATGCAGTCGAAACCATCTAAATACATCCATTCACCAGTTAAAGCTCTCCTCAAAGTACTCTATCCTCGGACGTCCTCGCCCCACCATACTTACCACCGCCTTCCTGGCATCATCAGCCATCCTCGCCGGACCGCAGGCGACCACCGCGAGGCTTCCGCGATCCCCGAGTTCCCGCACAGCGTCCTCGACCTCGCCGCGCACGTAGGGGCGGCCGCGCAGGACGCGGAACCGCTTCGCCACCTCGGCCAAGCGGCCCGCGTCCCCTCCACCGCCCTCGCCCGTCGTGACGTAGACGTCGAGGGACAGGTCAAGCCCGTCGCAGGAGTCGCGCGGGTCCTCGCGGAGGACGGACGACGCGAAGGCGGACTCGCGGACCGCCCACACGACGTGCACGCGCCGGGTGCGGGAGGCGGCATCGCCGCCCAGCGCCTCGAGGTAGCTCACCGGAACGACGATGCCGCTGCCGCCGGCCACGAACAGGACGCTCTCGAACCGGTGCAGCGGCTTCGTGTGGCCGTATGGGCCCTCGACGATGACCCGCAGGGAGGCCGGGTGCGGCCACGAGGCGGCGGCGGCTCGTGCTAAGCGCCGCGTGGAGCTGTCGTAGGGCCGGATTAGGAAATACATGGTGGAGTCTGCTCTTTGTGGGCCACCTTGCTCGGAGACGGGCCGTGGGCCATTCCCGTTGGTGGTGGTGGCGCGCGGGAGAAGAGTTGTTCCTTCCTCCACCACTTCACAGTCCTGGCGGGTGTCCTTTGTCGTGTCGGAGTCGCGGAGAGCTCGAACAGATGCCACCGTGAAGGGGTGGCTTTCCCAGAAGCGCACGTCGTTCAGCATGTGTAGGTAATAGAAGGTCCCTGGGCCCGGGCGATAGAGACTAGTTCCGCAAGGGACGGAGAGCCTGACTATATTGGCGTCCTTGTCGTATGTGGCTTCAGCCTTCGTATTCCAAAACCTAAGGTTGAAGGCCAAGGTGCGCGACATCCTCAACACACGGTCGAAGGCCCAGATGAAGCAGCACGCCCATACGAGGAGGTCATAACGTGCCTTGAAAACGGATACGTGACTGCGATAGGATTAACGAGGCATGGCATAAGGTGCTAGTCCGAGACTTACCCCCACATAGTAGCTAGCACGATGGCGGATAAGACTATGTGTATGATCAGGAACGCCTCGTAGACGTTCCGGCGCATCCAGTAAAGCGATAATGGCAGCAATAGGCACATGAAAATTGTTGCCTGTCGACTTGTTAGCTAGAGCCGCGGCCTCATAAGCAAACCACGCCGTACTATTTCTCCAGTAGTCCACCACATAAGCTGCCAATACTGAGCAAAGCCATCCCATCCGCCCCCTGTCGCAGGTAAGAATCGCTGCGAATCCATGGGAAGGGTAGTACATACGATCGTAAACCAGGACGGTATAACCGACAGAATGAACAACAGCTTCGACGGTAGCAATCCTAGCGACCCATCGATGGAAGTTGTTATAGGTCGCGAAGTCCCACCCGGTCAGCCACATAACTACGTTATTGCGCATGCCGAACAGCCAAATGAGCGGGAAATTGGCGAACGAGATGATGCCGGTCCGGTCCGACACATAGCGCCACGACTGGGTGAACACCCTCGGGAAGCTCGGTTGCTGTTAGCTAGGTAGGTCAGACAAGAGCCGGTATAGGACGTACTATAAGTTGCCAGGGAACACGCGGTAGCCGTGGACGCAGAAGACGATGTTCATGATGGCAAAGGCTAGTATGGTAATGGACTGGATCCTCGGAGGGACCGTGTACCATCCGAATGGCTCTGCGTTTCGATAACCGAATGTCGCAGGAAGCGTTACGTGGCGCTTTAGCCAAATGGAAAGACGGCTCTGACTTCGGGCATCGCTAGCAGCCGGGATGCTATCGCCCCCCGGCTCCTCAAGAGGGATCGACTCCCAACCACGGGTTTTTTTTGCCGTGACATGACCCAAGACCATGACCGCGCGGTTGAGGAGCCCGATCGCTATCACGACGCCCCAGAAGATGAACATGGCCGATCTGCCGCCCAATGTTAGAAACTTAGAACGTGCTCAAGCTTTACACTGGACAAACCCATAGAGAGTATGACGGCTGTACACGTATGACCAAGAATCCTAAGCATCGTCAACCAGCCCTCCCGGTCTCACTTCCCAGGACGGATACACGTACAAGGGTATCAAAAGCCAAGCCGAAGAACGCGTCCGAGGGGATAACAGGCTCCGCGAACGTCACGGCATCCTCCCACTCTGCCTGCCGGAGCCTGCGAACGCGCGCGATATCGTCATCCGTACGGTTCGCGACGACGTCATCGAACGGAGGGATAGGGGACTGCACGGAGGCCTGGCACGTGGCGTTGAGATAGTCCAGGCCGGCGATCCGCTCCCCGGCCGTGCAGTAGACCGCGGCGCACAGGTATAGAGAAGTCAGACCTAGTAGACTCTCGCAGGCCCTGACTCGGGGCGATGGCGACGTGCCGGCGCTGTCGTTGAACCGGATGGGACGCAGCGTCCACTGGCAGGCCTCGAAGCACGGCGCCTCTAGTGGCGTCTGGCGGGTCGCCTCTGCGTCGGCTGCCCATATTGCACCTCCGATTGCGAGGAGTCGAAGGAGCGGTGAATCCCGCATCGTTGCAGCTCGGCTACTCTTCCCGAGACCCTGAATTCAAGAGTGAGTACTTAAGGCGGTAGATTGCGGAGATGATTTGAGGGAAAGCTACATACCTAATCTAATCTAATCTAATCTGATCTGATCAATCTAACCTGATCCTGTGATTAGATTGATCTGCGACACTGTCGAAAATATAATATTTAGGAACTTTATTAAGCTGCGTTCTTTCTGATGCGGGTTCTACCGTTACGTCCTAACACTCTACGTATTTGGGTAGATAACATTAGACGAAGGGCCCGCTCCTGGCTTGCTTCGATTGCGTTGTTCTAGGAATGCCTCCCCCAGCAAAAAGCCTCATCGATGCTAAGGATGTGACAGAGGATTGATGTCAGACTTAGGATTGGCTACCTGTAATATTAGTTGTAAGTCACGCGTTGACATTATGGATGTGTATTTCGTTTGGGGACTTATAGCCCATCGAGTTGTATGTAGCCATTGATGACTTGGAGGGCTTCGATTCTATGCTCGAGGTAGTTGCAATAGAACGTCCCAAAGGGGAGTTTTCTTGGAAAGCTTTTGCCATTCTAGAAAACCCATCCCTGATGCCCTTCCGAGTAAGCGGTCCAACCCCATTCACACGTCCAATATATCTAGCCACAACTATGACTTCTCTTCTGGGCCTCGAATCCACCAATATCGCTACTGGGTTTCCCGCTTGACCCTGAGTCTATCGTTGCCTTTGATTGGCTGGATTGCTCATAGTGCACACGGAACGTCACAACACCTGTGCAATAATGAGGTTCTGCACATCTGCTGGGAAATCGCAACTGGCTGTTGTTAAACCAACAGCCATTACCGCCCGTCTGCGCTTCAATCAGGACTATAATCGCATCACGGAACTACACGTGGATCCGTGATTAGTCGATAACTGTCAAGGCGGCAGCGACGAAAGCGCTTGCTTGGAAGAGCGCGATTAGAGGGTCGATGGTGTACAGACAAACTTATAGCAATGCGGCCTCTCAACTGGCAGTCTCCATTTGAGACGGTTCTAGTATGATGTTGTCGATGAGTCGCACGGCGGGTCCACCGCTGTGGCCCAAGTCTTCACCGGGTTGTGGTGACTCAATTGGCAACATCTTGATCGCACCACTCAAGATCCCACCCATTTTGGGGTTGACTTCGTTCAACTCTTCCATCGTCGAGGGGTCCGCGAGTGAGATGTAGTCGACCTCGTACTTCACCCTCTTCTCAGGGGGTAACACCATCTGCTCGTGGAGGGTGTCAACGGTCACCGCGTTCGCCGCCCCCAAGATGGACTCTCGGTCGAGCGCGCCTCTGTGGTACTGCGCTTCCGCTGCTTTCAGCGCTTTGTTCAGCACTGTCGCGACTTTGCGCCGCCGTTCACCAAGGTACACGTTCCTGGAGCTCAAGGCCAGTCCGTCGGGCTCCCTACTTGTGGGTCCAACGACCACCTCGGCGGGTAGCATGAAGTCCTTGACCATCTTGCGGATGATCACCGTCTGCTGCACGTCCTTCTGCCCGAAGTACACCTTCTCGGGCTGCACGATATTGAATAGCTTCATGCAGACGGTAGCCACGCCGCGGAAGAAAGTGGGCCGGCTAGCGCCTTCGAGGACCTCGCCCACAGGCGTTATGCTGACGAAGCTCCCTTTGGAATCGACCTCCTGGCCAGGGAAACCCGACGGGTACATCTCGGAGGTCGTCGGCGCAAATACGACACTGATCCGGCCCAGGTTGCCCCCATCGTCCGCCAGCTCGCGGTCCAGCTCCGCCAGGATCTTGCAGTCCGTCTCCCACGTCACCGGGTACGAGGCCAGGTCCTCTTTCACGCCGAACTGCGCCGGGTTCACGTATATGCTCACGACGACGTGGTGGCTCTCCCTCGCGGCCCTGCGGATCAGGGACAGGTGGCCCTCGTGTAACGCGCCCATGGGCGGTACGAGGCCGACTATCCTGTGGTCGAGGAGCTGGGGTTTCCGCCATCTCCGGATGGACTCGACGGTGCGGAGGACGCGGATCGGCGACGACGGTATCGTCTCGGCTTTTGTCGGCCGGGCCGTTGCCAGGGTTCGGATGAATGGGCGGCTGAGGGCACGCGACCCGGTGAGACGCGGCATTGGGCGGGCTAACATGGCGATTGTATAACTTGAGAAGGTAGTGTCGTAAGTAGATTGTTAGAGGATTGCGATGAGATTACTTATAAGGTGGTGTAAAGCCATCGCCGTGACCCATACAATGGAGGGACTGCTTTTTCAGGCAGCTGTAACGGTTTTCCGCGGCAGATTCTCCTAAGCAGACTAAAAGCCAACTTCGGTAATTGGCGTATAAAAAGAGCACAGCCGTTTCCGAGAGTCCTGCTCCCGATAAGCAGCGGCTCGTATCACCTGCGATTACGCCGAGTATATATCGAAATATAAATAGGAATGCACTATGCAAATATGCGAGAAGTGTGTAAGTAAGCTAGCTTACCTAGGTACGAAAACAGAAAGCTCTCAAGGTAAGTACTACTATACTGTAGCTGTAGTGGGTGAGCGTCATTGCGGGGCAGTGCCGATCCCGACATTGAAAGCTTCCCCCCAATTAACACAGTTCCAGAGGTTGAAGGTTGTTTCGTACATATTCTCCTACCTGAGCTCCCACATGCCAACGAAGTCCTGAGCTGGGACTGGAATCAGGCTCTTATAATACATTTATCTAAACTTATTACTTGATCGCATTCACCAGATCCACCGACCTCCTACTTTCAAAGATTGTATTGGGACAGGACAGACAGCACCTTGATGCGCCAACTTCGATAATGCTATATATTCCTGTTCCTTCCATCCGGTCCTCTACGTCGGTTTGAGCTCTTGCTGCCGGCTCTTTCGTCCCCTGTTTCTGCTATCTATAGGTATTTTACATAAAATGGCCCGCTCAGCCCGTGTCAAGCGATTGGCGCTGAGATTTGGCCTGTTCTTGCTCCCCTCAGTTGTCATTGGACGATACGACAGCGAGCAAATACCACTGAATGGAGACGTTGATTATGAAGAGGCATGTCCCGACTATACGAAATATGCGGCATATCCACAGTTAGTCTGCCGTCCGCTACTATAGTTCTAACGTTATAGTTCGAGCTGACCGCACCCAGCCCTCCTCTGAGCAAAGGCCCTCTTGGACTACCCTTCCAACGACCCCATCCGAAATGTCGCACCTTTCACTCCGATGCTATAGAGAAGGTTATCGAGGACGTAACTTCGCGCATGAAGGATTCCGACCTTGCGCGATTATTCGAGAATGCCTTTCCGGTCAGTCGATATCGGTTGCGTGTCCAACTACGGCCAGACAGCTAACGGGAACCATCGGATGCAGTCGACCACAGATACGACGGTCAAGTTTCATACCACAGGGACCACAGAAAAGAAGACAAGTTGGAGAGGCTCTTATGACGAGGGAAAGTGGGAAGGCCCGCATTCGTTCATCATCACCGGTACCATTCCCTCTAGCCCGAGTCCAGCAGCCTCTTCGAGGAGACCTGGCTAATGTCGTCTCACTTAACTAGGGGACATAATCGCCGAGTGGCTCCGAGACTCGACCAACCAACTTTCGCCATACCAGTCTCTGGCAAAGAAGGACCCAGCCATATATAACCTGATTCTAGGCGCCATCAACACGCAGTCCGAATACGTGATCGAGTCGCCATACTGCAATGCTTTCCAGCCGCCACCTATAAGTGGTCTCCCTATCACCCACAACGGTCAGAGCGATGTTGTTCACCCTGTCTACGAACCATCTTCGGTGTTTGAGTGTAAATACGAGCTCGACTCTCTCGCGCACTTTCTGACTTTAGCAAACGATTTCTATGATCATACGGGGTCTACCGAGTTCCTGACACCTCGGTGGTACCTGGCTTTGGAGACCGTCTTGGACGTGCTTGAACAGCAATCCCAGTCAACCTTCGACCCAGAAACAGGCCGTTATCACCGGAACCAGTACACTTTCAGCCGCAACACTGACACGGGAACCGAGACTCTCAACTTAAACGGCGTGGGCAACCCGTTGAACAATGGGACGGGCTTGGTTCGATCCGCTTTCAGACCCAGCGACGATGCCACGATTCTGGGTTTCTTCATACCGGCTAACGCGCAGATGGCTGTGCAATTGAAACGCACGGCGGCCATCTTGAAAGCGGCCCACAAGGATGCTCTTGCCCAGGATGTCCAGAAATGGAGTAAGACTATCACCGACGGCGTCTGGGAGCATGGCGTTGTGCATCACAAGCTATTCGGAAATGTCTTCGCCTATGAAGTTGATGGGTACGGATCCTCCATTCTGATGGACGACGCCAACTATCCGTCCCTTCTTGCACTGCCTGTGATGGGCTTCGTCGGGGCAGGTGACGAGACATATCAGAACACCCGGAGGATGCTGCTTTCGAAATCGTCGAATCCGTATTACTTGACTGGCAGAGAGTTCCATGGGATCGGTGGTCAGTGAATAAGCCCGATGCGTTTACAGACACTGCGCTAATTTAATATCCAGGACCCCATATCGGCCTCTCAAACGCCTGGCCAATGAGTTTGCTAATCCAGGCGCAGACATCAGACGATGACGATGAGATATTGGAATGCCTTCAGCTGGTCCTCAATTCCAGCAAGCTGGGTCTGGTGCATGAAAGTGTGGATGTGAACATAATTCATTCATATACCCGTAAGCCACCTTGCCCTTGAATATTGACTGGTACCTTACTAACCCCGACTTTTAGGGAGCTGGTTCGCATGTAAGTTTTGCTTGATAGATTCATAGGCGTCTGACGATGGTACTAAGTAAATCCGTAGGGGCGAATGGTGTCTTTGCCGAGACGATACTCGACATTGCGAAGAGAAAACCACGCTTGATATTCAAGGAGCCGGCAACACCGTATGAGATCTGATGTGATTTACGAGTTAACAAATAGCAGGACGAGGAAAGAATTTGAGATGAGCATCCTGCCTTAGAGAAGAGCATGTTCGACATTATCAGACTCTTTGGCGTTATAACCGGACACTCGGGCACTATGTAGTATATGAGGTGGGATTCCATCATCATTTGTCATTATCACTATCGCTGGGAAAAGGCGCATTTACATAGGCTGATCGGGCAATTCCATTCATCTATCATTGGAAGACCAAACTGACTCGTCTCTGAACGTGTTGACATGTAACGCATTAGAAATATCTGTGGGGCACATGTTACCACAACTACTGTAGCAATCTTAACACTGAGTTACTCAAAGTAAAGATTTCACGGCAGTCACGGATGCAACAAACTTCCATTTTCCCGCACCTTCCCAAGATGGAGGCCTTGCCCCGTCAGCCTTCAGGATTGGAAACTCCACCTGAACAGAAGAGCTCTGCTTTCTTATTAGGTCTGATGCTATGATGTCCGGACGATCCGGTATTGTTGCGCGATTGGAACCAAGCTTCCAAGTTTTCAGAGGGACCCGCGCCATGGTACCTGCGTGGCGGAAATTCCAACCCACCAACGAGCTCCGATCAACCGCCACCACTACTACAACTGCCACTGCCGCTACCGCTACCATGACCCCACCACGGCAACGCCCGGAGAAACAAATCAACCTCATGCGCGGCTGGCCCGCGCACTCCCTCCTCCCGGCTGAGGCCCTCCGCGCCGCAGCCCAGAAGGCCCTCTCGGATCCGTCCGTCTACAAGCCCGGGCTCGAGTACGGACCGGACCAGGGATACCAGCCGCTACGGGAGGCGCTCGCGCGGTGGCTCAGCGCCTTCTACTCCGGGACCGGCATCGCGGACACGAGCAGTAGCAGCGGCGGTAACGGTAACGGCGGGAAGTACAGCCACCCGCCCGACGCCGACCGCATCGTCATCACGGGCGGCGCCTCGCAGAGCCTCGCCTGCCTCCTGCAGAGCTTCACGGACCCGGCGCTCACGCGCCGGGTCTGGATGGTGGCCCCCTGCTACTTCCTCGCATGCCCCATCTTCGCCGACGCCGGGTTCGCCGGCCGCATGCGCGCCGTGCCCGAGGACGCTGAGGGCGTCGACCTCGGGTATCTGGAGCGGGAGCTGCGGGCCGTGGACGAGGAAGCGGAGAAGGACGGGGAAAGGAAGGGGTTCAAGGACCCGGGCCCCTACCGCAAGATCTACCGCCACGTCATCTACTGCGTGCCCTCGTTCGCGAACCCCTCCGGCAAGACCATGTCGCTCGCGCGGCGCGAGGGGCTCGTCAGGCTGGCCCGGAAGTTCGACGCCCTCGTCATCTGCGACGACGTGTACGACCAGCTACAATGGCCCGTCACCAGCCCAGACGCCACCGCCCTAACGATCGCGGACGAGTTCCCAGCGCGCCTAACCAAAGCCCTGTTCCCGCGGCTAATCGACATCGACCTGTCCCTGGGCCCCTCGCCGCACGACCCCTCCCCCTCGTCTCCCGCGCACGCCTTCGGCCACGTGGTCTCCAACGGCTCCTTCAGCAAGCTGAGCGGGCCCGGCGTGCGCACGGGGTGGACCGAGTCGAGCGCGGCCCTCGCGCGCGGCGCCTCCCAGACGGGCAGCACGCGGTCGGGCGGCGCGCCGAGCCAGCTGGCCGCCACGGTGCTCGCGGAGCTGCTATCGTCCGGCGACCTCGACGCCCACGTCGCGCGCACCCTGCGCCCCGCGTACCGGAGGCGCCACGCGCTGCTGCTCGCCGCCGTGCGCGAGCACCTAGTGGGCCCGCTCGGCGCGCGCGTGAGCGACGCCGTGCGCGTCCCCTCCTCCTCCTCCGTCTCCGGTGAAGACCTGTTCGCGTACGGGGGCTACTTCCTCTGGATCTCGTTCCCGGAGGACAGCGGGGTGCCACCGGCGCGCGCCGTCGCCGAGCGCTGCCTCGCCGAGGAGAACCTCGTCGTGGGCGCGGGCCCGCGGGTCGAGGTGCACGGCGACGAGGCGGCCGTGAGGTTCGAGCGCGACCTGCGGCTGTGCTTCGCCTGGGAGGACGAGGCGGCCCTCGCCGAGGGCGTGGAGAGGCTCGCGCGCGTCATTCGGAGGATGATGGACGAGGGCGCCGGGGCCGGTGCTGAGGTGGCAGATCCGACGCTGGAGGATGTCGGTCAGATGAAATAGAGTAGAAACTCTGTGCAGACAAATGTCATGAAAGAGAGTGTTTTAAAACCTCTCTATGGAACAAAACCCAGCGCACCTGCATTCTTGACCTAGTAATGTTGCGTACATAACCCGCGTGTGTGAGCCCTTCCGATTCCTGCACTCGATTCCTGAGTTATGACTGGGCTTTCATTGTTCAAGCGATTCATCCATAAGCAGGATGCAGGTTTAAACAGAGGCACCACTGATACAAGAAAACAACTACTTGCAGATAGTAGAAAAGAAAAAAAATTGTAGCTGCAGCCGCGGCAGGAATCGAACCTGCCCCTCTTTCAACAGGGGCTTGAGGAGTAATGATAATACGGAGGTGTTTGTGAAAGTGTGCGACCCTTACACCACGCGGCCTTCGAATTGCTGATCTTTAAGAGGATATAAGGTTGTTTCGGTATAGCAAGCTTCACTACCCGCTCCTAATAGGCAGGTATAAGGTTAAAGGGCGGCCGAGAGACGAAGGGAAAGTAGTTTGTAGTCATAGAATGCACCGAAACTTCTACAGACATTAGTGGGCCATGAGAAGAAGCTTAGAGAGGCTTACGTATGATCAACGTTCCAATATCGAGGGCTCTCTATCCTGGGTATCTATCTATTTTCGCAACGCCGGCTCATAATACATTCCCTATTTATACACAACGCAGTCGCCCCAGGAACTACCAGCCCCACGTCCTGGAGGAGGCCGTGAAGACGGGAGGTTTCCATTGGATGCGCTCCGGCGATATGTATCTCTTCTTCTTCGACTTTGCCTTCTCCCGCATCTCGATCAGCTTCTCCGGGATCACGATCTTGTGCTCCCCCTTATGATACACCTGCATCCTAAGCGCCTGCAGGGTGTGTTCGACGTCCTGCGTCGTCATCGCCAGCGCCGACGATATGGACTCGATGCTCGACTTCTCATCCCTCTCGTTGTACTCGAGGAGAAGGTCTAGTATGTTTTCCGACCAGTATTGTCGGTAACTCAAGAGACCCAGGTCCGACAGGGGCTTCTCGGGGGACCCCAGCTTGCCCTCGATCTTGGAGAGCTCGTAAGAGAACTGGATAAGCAAGCGGCCGAAACCTTTGCGTTGATATTGGGGAAGGGTTAGGATACACGCGACGTTGTACCCGTCTGCGCTCTCTTTCTCCTTAGAAAAGTACCCCACTAGATGATGACCTTTCTCAGACTTCTGTGTCATGACGTAGAATAAGAAGGGATCTACATCGTAGTAGAGAGTTTTATGGTCCAGGAACATCTTGGACAGCAAACAAAGATTCCGACACCAGGTTCGCTGCCGGCGACCGTCTATCTCGAAGAACGAAACGTAGTCGTCTCGGTATATCTCGTTTCCGGGCGGATGTTGTAGGGTGCATTTCTGACGATGTCGCGCGAATGATTTCTGGTCACCGTAATAGCACAAGCAAAACTCGCAGATGTATATGATATCCTCTTGGGTGAAAGCCTCGGGGTACGGCGAGAAGTACCAGGGGAATAGATCCCAACGCCCGAACTGGACCTTGGAGATGTTCCGGATTCGCGCAAGTTCCGTAGGATTTTGAGTCATCGACCCGCCGGTTCGCAGTTTCTCTATCTCGGCCTCCCTACTAAAAGGGACCTCTTCCTTCTTAACTTCGTGGCCAAAGTCGTCCTCGTCCACATCCATGTCATCACCGGCAGCGGCAGGCGTTTCTCCGGCTTGGGGGGTGGACGGTGTCTTAGTCTGGCTCTGACTCTCGACTTCGGGCCACGGATGCGGCGTAGTGGCCTCGGACGCGACTGACTGCTCCCTCTTCGACGGGCGCTTGGGTGCCTTGTTTGCGGACCTCTTCTTCGGTGCGGTCGAATTCTTCCCCCTGCCATCTTTCGCCTTGTTCTTGTCGGGGTCGGGCCACTCCACATCCTCGTCGAAGTCTATCCGCTTGACGGGGACCCATTCGTCGAGTCGCTTGTTGAAGTTGTCGAAGTTGCAGTAGAACTGGCGGCCGCTCTTGGTGTCTTTGATACTGAGGATCTCGGCGCGACGCGGCTGGCCGTCCTTCTCTACCATAGCAATGCAGCCCACTCTGATCGTGTCAGGCGTGGCTTTGCTCTTTTGTCGAGGTCCTTCGGGACCCACGGCGGCCTCCCCATTCAGGACCCCCGGAGTCATGATGAGTTTCGGATGTTGAGACTGTCTGGTTGACGAAATTGTCGGTAGTGGCGGTTTGTTCGATGATGGAAGAAAGAATCCCGAAGCGGTAGGCACCTACAAATCAATGCTCACCTAGCTCTACAGCTTAAACGAGTTTTGGAGGGGCAAAGATTGATAACGATAAGATTGATTGGTGATCGGAATTTAGAACACTCAAGGTCCGATAGCGGGTCCAAGTTTATGTAAGTCAATTAAAGCCGCCGACGCGTTCAAAGACGCGTCTCCCCCAGAGGCATACTATCAATCACGGTCGACGGTGTTGCACGAGGCTTGCACATATCTGCTGCAATACGACGCCTTTTGCATCTCAAGATGGCACCGCCTATGTTTACTGTCTCATCAGAACTTCCAACAGAGAAGAAAGCTCAGGTGCATCTACTGCCATGTCGCGTGCATCATGATGGCAACGTTGACCCTATCGAGTCCTTCTGGTCCCCAAGGGAAGGCCAAGGTACATGCAGCCCCTTTTGACTGTAAGCGACAGGCAATAACTGATTGCCGGTATAGATGGGCAGAAGACTGCTTATTTCAGAGGCAGGAAGCTCCATGGGAAGACCATGAAACTTCCAGAAGGCTACCATGGCTCAATTGTCGAGAAAGGCCAGCCAAGGCCCGAGGAGCGAAGCCGAGAGGAGATGGCCGATGATATCGATCTCCGAGAGGAGCAAGATTGCCAAATCGAAGTCGGTGCTATGCGTGGGAAATCCACGTTTGACGAGGTGATCGTATGGGGTCACGAGGCCACCGCAGACTCCGGCGCTGATCCCTATGTGAGGAGCATCGAAGAATGGGTTTCGTTTGCCGAGAAGGTGAGTTCCGAGTCTTTGACTTTTGGTTCCAATAACTCTTGGACTGACCACGGATAGATCCATGCATATCCTACCGAGGAAAGTCCAACGGGAAAATGAATCGGTTCTGCTGCGTTGATGCGGTTCTTTTCCATTCTAACTAGCATAGCATGACAGGGTGAATGCTGGGATATGTAGAATTGCTATAGCTCTGATCTTGGGTCGTGTTATATGGTGTTGAGGCGTATACGAATGTCAGGAGTACCCCTATATGCATTATGATGTTCTGTTAAGGTGGCCGATTGGATATTACCTCTAGAGAGATCCACATCAGGATCAGGGGCTATCCGGAAACCCCATGTTGCTCTTTGGCCTTTCTCGTATATTTTGAGATGCGGAGTTGGTCGATCTGAACTCTTAATTCAATCCTAGGCTACCACTGTGATTTCCGTAGCGCGGCCAAGCGGCAGTTAGCAATCACTTTCACTCCTCGGGGTTGTCCAGACTTGCGACAGATCTGAACCCCTCACCAGTACATGTTCAAGAATATCCAATTTAGAGTGAAATGCTTCCATTAATATCAGTTTTATTGGATATATCAGAACGCCTGCTGCATGAAAGCTAACGCCTAACGCCGTAGCTACTCGGTAAATCATGCTTTCTCACATCAACTGAGACAGGAGGCTCGCGAACCATCCATACCCAAACCCAGGCTTAGCTGCTGAGCCGGGAATCTCACAATCCTAGCCGGAACTCGCCCTCTGTCAATGTCTCTTCTTCTTCTTCTTGGCCTGCAGTTTCGGTTTCGACCCCGCCTTCTCCTTCCCCCCCTCGCCCGCGATCCGCCGGTACTTATTTGCGTGCTCGACGTCGAACTCGGGCTTCTTCTTCCGAAACAGCAACATGGCTATCCTCGCGTCCTCGAGGCTGGAGTGGTGTCCTGTCTGGATCTCGACGCCGAGGACCTCGCGCGCCAGGATGCGCAGAGCCGGCTTCGGCCCGTGCCCGTACTTGCGGTATCCTGAGAAGCGCGCGGTGTCGCGGACCTGCGGCGACGGGTGGCCGAGCTCGAGCGCCGCGAGGTCGTGCCGGATGTCGTGACCGACGAGGACGCGGCCCGCGAGCAGGGCCGCGACCTCGCGCTGCACGTCCGCGAACTCCCGCGCATCGCGCATGTGCCGCGGTGCCAGGCCCGTGATGGCAGTCCGCCAGTCCGTGACGCGCTCCCGGGGGCGAACGAACGAGTCGTACACCTGCCGCCCGTGGAAGTCGACGAGGCTGACCCGCGCGAGTGCCGAGTCCCGCCCCTCGGGCCCCACGCCCACCATCTCGCAGTCGAGCGCCACGTACCGCCCGAGCGACCCGACCACGTTGGGCGGCGCCAGGCCCTCGTTGGCGCGCGCCTTGTCCTCCTGGGACTGTTGCTGCGCCTTGGCCGCGGACGCGGAAGCGGATGGCAGGGAGGCGTTGCTCTTAGCGCCCAGGTTGTACGCCTCGGCCAGGTCCTCGGGCGAGATGTCATTGTCCTCGGCCCAGAGCGCGAGGGACGGTGTGATGGTTACCGATGTGCCCCTTGTTACGGCGGACGATTGCGTGACGCCCATTTGCGCTTTTGGTGCTGCTGTTGGTTTGGAGCTGTGCCGGGGCGGCTTTGACTCCTTTGATTGGCCCTTTGCCTTCCCTGTCGGCTTGTCTGGCTTCTGCCGTTTCGGGTTGGATTGTGCAGCGCCAGCCTCCGCTTTCCTCTTCGCTGTACGTTTTGATATGGTGGGCGAGGATGAAGCTGCTGCCGGTGATGAATCGGCCTTGAATTTTGCTTGGAGCTTCTTCCAATTTGACGAGAGCTCCTGTGTCATATTCATTTCAGCCGTATATCGGAGAGCTGGTCATATTCATAAATGAACGCGGTAACTACTTTGGCGAATGCTTTTTCGATGTTCAGTTGTTCCTGATTCGAATGCAAAAAGGGAGAATGGTATGCACTACTCGGTGCTAAAATTTTCAGAAAACAGGAATCTTCAGAAAGTTGCAGTGTTGAACACAACGGCTCTGATTGGTCGGTAGTGGAATTTTCAGTTATCCGATCCAGGGATAACATTATTAGATGATTCGGATATAAGATTGTGGGGCAATTGATTCGTGCATAGCATGTAACCGAAATAGGGGTAAGGGTTCATTCAATAGCTAACGGTTCCTAACCTACGCATGCGTTATTTCTAATTTTGTAAAGCCTTCCTCGTATGGCCCCAACGTTTATTTCTACGTTTCTATGGTACCTGGTCCTACTCCCATGACTCTCTCTTCAATGATGAATGCCCCACATCCATACCAGACTCTAGCGTTGAGTCTTTTACGTTGCTTATCCCTCCTGATTTAGAGCTTTAGGACCACGGAAGATCATATCGTCCCGACCTGGCCCTGTGCCTATCCAGGTTACCTTGACGCCGATGAATTCCTCAATGAACTCGATATAGCTGCTGCCTGTTAGATGAGCCCTTTGGTTAATCGAGGTCATGACTCACGCTCGCGCCTGCTTCGGTAGGTCATAGTATGATTTCGCCGAACTGTGCTATGGTTAGCACAGAGTCGGCTAAAATGACTTGGAAACTAAAATTTGCCTTGAATGTCACGAGAAGACAAGAGAGCACATTTAGATCAACTCCGAAGGGGGGACTAGGAGCGGAGGTCTCCAAAGCACATTCCACTTACGTTGTTGGCTGATTCCAGCCCTCCATCTCGTGATACACGACTTCAACTCGTTCGAGTAGATCAATGTCGGCGGGGAAAGACTCGAGTGTAGCGCCGGTGAGCGGATCTCGATAAGCTACTGCTATCTATAATGCAGAGCAACGTTAGCAACGATGGAATTGAATCAGGTGGGCTGCTTCCCTTGATAGTCGGGAAAGTATCCAGGACATCCAGCTTCGTCAAGTTCAGGGTCGTATAGTGGTTTATGGCCTACGCCATGTCAATGGTTAATCCGAGCAGGGGGTATGTGGTGAATAGCCCACGTGAGAGTATTTCAGAATGACAAGGTCGAGCCAACCACTATTACCAGAAGATTAGTACTTCATAATAACAGCGGGCGAGTATTCTGACCATCGGCGAGGCCGGCCTGTAGATACGCCGATTTCATGCCCCATTTTCTCTAAGTTACTGTCAATAGACGTCCACCTCCGGGACTATGGGTCTCCACTTACGCAATTTCTCACCGATTTCGTCAAAGAGCTCCGTAGGGAGGCAACCAGATCCGACTCTGGTAGAGTAGGCTTTTACAACGCCAATGATATGGTCGATTTGACGAGGATTGAGTGCGAGCTAGATTACTAAGGTCAGTAGTCTCTCCCTGACTGACGGGTGAGAATTCGTATTCTAATACTTACACCCGTGAAGATACCGCCGATTCCCGTGCTCGATGACGCTAAAGACATAGTGAGAAATGGTATAATTGACAGTTCGGATGGCGACAAGGGTGTAGTTGGCCCTACGGCGAACTTGCAATGGCTCTCGAGCATTGCCAGTTAGAAGGATTCCCAATTGTGTGATGACTTACTGACAAAGGGGTATGTTCCAAATTCTGAGTACTGTCAGCTCTTATTTTCATGGATGGTGCAGAAATAGTTTCCACATACTGATGTCAAGCATCATTGCCTACAAGTTGCTAAGCGAAGTCCCGTCCAAACCAAAGCTGCTGCACGGTAAAGGGGCATAGCGCTCCTATTTCCGGCTTGTTCCAAAACAAAGGGATAACTCTGAGATTTGCCGAAAGAATGATTAAGGTCTCTAAATTTGACTTACCTGACACCCCTCAACCAGAATCTTTGAGCCCTTCTTCTGGGCGTCCGCTATCTGTAATAGATACACCATCAGTATCTGTACATCCCGGAAGGGTGGGTGGAGGGGCGTCCGGTAGTTCTCAAAGGGAAAGAGTTGGTCAGAATAGCTCGAGGTCAAGCCGTGGAGGGCCACACTGTGCAGCGGAAACGTTTCGCACTCCCCCCAAACGTCGAATCAGTACTAACCAGGGGGACAGCATCAACGACGTAGTTCTGTCATGATCCACCGTCAGCCAGATTCCAGTTTTGACTCGGAGCCCTAGGAAGTCGAGATGGGAACTGACAGCAAGATCTGGTCGATATTTCTTGAAACGCTCCAGCTCTATGGTCGAAGGTATGCGTCAGTATATGAAGGGAACCTACTACAGTACCACTCGCATCACGAGTTGAGTAGGGAAACGGGCTCACCTTCTTCCACGTCATATTCCAGCAGGTCACCAAACCTCTTCTTGTATCCAGCGGCAAGGTTTCGCAATTTCCTCTCGAAAACCTCTTCGTTGAACATCTCGCTGATTGTAATTCCATTGCGGGATGCCATGCTGCTGTAAGTCGGGCCAATGCCACCTGCACAGCCGCATCAGCTCTCAGAACACGGCATAAAGCAGATGAAGTATGCGTCTAGATAGGGTATTCCCGATATTCGACTCACGCTTCGTAGTGCCAATGTTCCGGCCACCTAGTTCCTTCTCCTCGAGGCCATCAATGCAGATATGTAAATCTGTGATGATATGGCAGCGGTCTGAGAGAAGAATCCTTTCAGGGGCATGTTTAAGCCCTTTCTCTACCAGATTCTGCATTTCTTGAAAGAAAGTTGGAACGTGAACAACAACCCCTGAACCGATTAAGTTCATACAGTTGGGGTTTACGAGACCCGACCTACAACACCTGAATTAGTGGCCGCTACCAAACAGAACCAGGGACAAGCCCACGACGTCTAAGAAGGCAAGGGCCTCGAAGACAGTTGGAAAAGGGCGGTTCTCGTAAGCCCAAAATTAAGGGCGAGACTTATATATTCGTGAGGCTACTCACGGCAACAGATCTAGCAAAGGTTCAGCGACAATCAACTTCACAGAGAGGCTTGGGAGTATTAAACGCACGGAAATCGTAGCTGACGCCGTCAACCACTACTGTATGTCCAGCTACGAGCAGTAATGTTAGTTCCAGGCATTTGCCGTGGCATTGGATGCGATTAATCACCATTGTGCCCACCCTATAGCTACGTCAGTCACCCATGTCTATGAGAATTACTCATCCCGTTCATGAGACAACTTACCTGAGCTCGCGCGCAAAGTTGTACGTCGCGGGAGAGGATGTCCACCAATTTCCCCTTGCCTTCGTCACCAAAGGCGGTACCAAGCACTATCGTCGCCATCTCGCTGGTAATCAGTCACCACTGGATAGATACGAGGAGTTGCAGAGTATCTCGATCACTATTGCGACGTTTGCGATCTCGGAAAAGGCCTCATACTGTTCAATGGGCCTGCATTACTAGTATATACTACCTTAGACAAATAACACCTGCATCCATTTGACGTATGGCGGGGCTGAGGGGTCAATCGCGTCAACCCCCACCAACCTACCTATCCGCGGAGGGCGATAAGGCGTTAGCCGCAACAATTTTTCAGAAGGTGCTAGGCCTAAAACGGACGCCAATCAGCGCTGGAGCTTATTGTAGCCCGTTAAAATGCCCACTAAGGCTCTATTAAGTGGCGTTCCTTTACGGAAACGTAAGAAGGTGTTTCAATGTTAATGTTAATGATATTTCTCTCCTTTTCTGTTATTTAACACCTGTCTTTCAATTGTAGGTAATGGTATTGCGAATCGGCTGCTAGCCCGATACATTGCGTTTTGTCGTGCCGAATGCAATGTTGCAGTTTGTAATAATAACCTTGTATCATAGTGCAAAATAGGGTGTGGTTAAAGGTAGTCCTACCTGCGGAAGCTGATTGGCGAGTAAATTTTTTTTGGCTAGAATGCCACAAGCCGTTAGAAAATCGCTGCGGCTTAACGCTTTATCGCTCTCGGTCGGGTAAACTCAGTCCCTGCCTAGCTCCAATGTAACACCGGATAATTGCAATTATATCTCTATAAGGGTTGTTGAATTGGTAATTTGAGTGGACATATGAGATGAGTATCTTGAGGTAGAGAAGCCAAAGGTCTGTAACATTACGTATCATTATAACTATATTCTACGGCTAGCAGAGCTGTACGGTGACTTCGACCCTATTATACGTTCGCAGCGGTAAACCTTGGAGCCAACACAGCTGCACCCATTGCTAAGTAGTGTGTAAGATTGCATAATGCATAGATTCAATGTCGCCTGTGCACGAGCAAGATAGTCTTTGAGTTCCTCCACCGTCACCATATCCATATCTCTTCCTCGGTTCTACAATACCTTCATATTCAGGGGTAAAGATAGACGCACCACCCTATTTACAGGTGTGCCCCATTAGGCTGACTAGCGGTTATGAGGTTAAGCGCCGGATTGTTCCAACACAATCTCACCACAGCATCGACTTCTCGAGGATATGCAACTGTCGGGGAGAGGGGTTGTGAAAAGGGAAGAAGGCGAGCGGATGGACTTCATGGCAAAAAGTGTCACTTAGCTACGGACCTCGTTATCACAAAGTTTGAGCAGAGGGTTCTTTAAAGCAGGTGGTGATTATAACGTAGCCAACTGAGTTTCAGGGGTTTTTCGCTGGAAGTAAATAATTAGCATTGAAATGAGCGACTGGAAAGAGTTTAATGTAGTAAAAAGAAATATGCGTCTAGGGAAAACCACTTTAACTTTCGCGTCAGAGCGGCGCGTCCTAACGCGTCGTCGTTTCCCTGAGAACACGGAATTTAGCGCGGCCCCTCTAATTGACTTTTCCACCCGACGAGGCCCAAACAACCAACTACAATCCCAACTCCTGACATCTCCAAGTAATTTTCAAAGTCATAAGCTCCTTACATCTCACAAGAGCGGTTTTAACAAGTGGTAAACTAAAATGGCGACTCCAAGCGACGCCGGTATTATCACGTCGGATGCCCCTTCGAGGGCTAACGCCTCTACCCCTAAACAGAGACATTTCCAGCGAGGATCCTCAGCCAGGCCTAGGGGCCCGCCCTCAGAAAGTTTGGCAGCGCCCAGCGACGACGAGGGCGAAGGTTTCGCAGATGATCAGATTCCCGGTCGCCGGAGACGAGGCGATCCTTCTACTATCCCAAGGGTCGAGGATCGAATCGGAATCACGGTGCAAGAGCATTTCGAAAACTTCATTGAAGAGTGAGCATCTTGCAGTGTCTGGTAAATATGGTCAAGGTTTGCTGATATCCCTTGGCCTGGCAGATTCGTCGAGGATCCAACTTCCTCCGGAGCGCCGACATCCAGCGCTGTCACCACAGACAAGTTCTACGTGGCGCAGATTCACGGAATGCGGGTTTATCAGCTTTCGACTTTCTACGTAAACTGGGATCATGTTGCCTCATATCAGAATGGAGGCTTGGCCAACGCCATTAACGCACAATATTATCGCTTCCTTCCATTTCTTACCAATGCCCTCCATAACATGATTGCAAAGTACGAGCCACAATATTTCCGCGAGCATCGACAGGCCACCACCTCGAGTAATCAGACGACCTCAGGTGCGAGCAATGTCGGGTCAGCCAGTCAATCTGACCTACAGAGCAACAAGACAGCGAATCAGCAAACGGATAAGCTCTTCGCAATTGCATTCTATAACCTGCCTCTAGTGTCGAGAATCCGGAGTCTGCGCGCAAAGAACATCGGCCAGCTGCTCTCCATCTCCGGAACAGTCACGAGAACATCCGAAGTGAGACCAGAACTTTCCCTCGCCACATTCGTCTGCGAAGCCTGCCGGACAGTCATCCCGAATGTGGAACAGACCTTCCGCTACACAGAACCCACGCAATGCCCCAACCTCGAGTGCGGAAACCGCCTGGCATGGCAGCTTGATATTAGGCAAAGCACTTTCGTCGACTGGCAGAAGGTCAGGATCCAAGAGAACAGCTCCGAGATACCCACTGGCAGCATGCCACGAACCATGGATGTCATCCTCCGAGGTGAGATGGTTGATCGAGCCAAGGCAGGCGAGAAGTGCATCTTTACTGGCGCACTGATTGTGGTTCCTGATGTCAGCCAACTCGGCCTTCCTGGCGTTCGACCAACAGCTATCCGTGACGACCGAAGTGCGCCCCGCAATAACGATGTGGGGGGCAACGGCGTTTCTGGTCTGAAGTCCCTTGGTGTTCGTGACCTGACGTACCGTCTAGCCTTCCTCGCGAACATGGTGACGCCGGACACTTCAACGCCAGGCCAGTCGGCTACCCGCCAAGTCAATGATATCGTCAACGCCCTCACCCAGGCCTCTGCCGACACGGCTGAGAGTGTTGAAGAGGCGCAGTCTGCCGTATTGAGTTCGATGACAGGAAGCGAAATCGAGGAGCTTCGTGAGATGGTTCACAGCGATCATATTTATTCACGTCTCGTCAACTCGTTGGCTCCTATGGTCTACGGCCACGAAATCGTCAAAAAGGGCCTGCTCCTGCAACTGATGTCAGGCGTGCATAAGACCACAGCAGAAGGAATGGCCCTGCGTGGCGACATCAACATCTGCATCGTCGGCGACCCATCGACTTCCAAATCCCAATTTTTAAAGTATATCTGCTCGTTTGCGCCGCGCGCCGTCTATACTTCTGGTAAAGCCTCATCAGCTGCCGGCCTGACGGCCTCAGTGGTCAAGGATGAGGAGACGGGCGAGTTCACCATCGAGGCCGGTGCGCTGATGCTTGCGGACAACGGCATCTGTGCCATCGACGAGTTCGACAAGATGGATATCGCGGACCAGGTCGCGATCCACGAGGCTATGGAACAGCAAACGATATCGATTGCCAAGGCCGGTATCCAGGCGACGCTGAACGCGCGCACCTCCATTCTAGCAGCCGCGAACCCGGTGGGTGGACGGTACAATCGCAAGACGACGCTGCGCGCTAATATCAACATGAGCGCTCCCATCATGTCTCGTTTCGATCTATTCTTTGTCATCCTCGACGAGTGTAGCGAGACGGTCGATCGCCACCTCGCCGAGCACATCGTCAGCATCCATGCGCTGCGCGATTCTGCGGTGGAGCCCGAGTTCAGCACCGAGTGCCTGCAGCGGTACATCCGGTTCGCGCGGACGTTCCGGCCGGAATTCACGCCGGAAGCGCGCGAGCACCTCGTCAACAAGTACAAGGAGTTGCGGGCGGACGACGCCCAGGGCGGCGTCGGCCGCAACAGCTACCGCATCACGGTGCGCCAGCTGGAAAGTCTAATCCGGCTCAGCGAGGCCATCGCCAAGGCCAACTGCGTCGAGGAAATCACACCGGCGTTCGTCGAAGAGGCGTACAATCTACTCAGGCAGAGCATCATCTCGGTCGAGCATGACGACGTCGAGATGGAGGATGAGGAAGGTACCCAGGAGACGCCCGATGACAGTGCAGCGCTCCTCGCGGCCGCGGACCAGGCGTCCGGCTCGGCATCGGCATCGGCGCGGAATGCTGATGCGGAGGGCGACGAGCACATGGCTGAAGGCGAGGGTGAGACTGCGGCGGAAGCGGACGGCGCGCCGAGGAAGAAGACCTCCATCACGTACGAAAAGTACATCAGCATGGTCAACATGCTGGTGTCGCGCATCAGCGAGGACGAATCCTCGGGCGCCGGAGAGGGCGTCGAGGCCGACGACCTCATCCAGTGGTACCTGGAGCAAAAGGAGGACGAGCTCGAAGGCGAGGAGGACTACCATCACGAACTGGGCCTCGCCAAGATGGTGCTGAAGAAGATGGTCAAGGTACGTTTTTGTTATGTCGATTACGACCTACTTGTTCTCGTGAAGAATACCCCTCGTTCCCCTCTTTACATCCCTTGTGTACCCTCTTTAAGACTGGACTTTGCTGACGTGACACACCGAAACAGGACAACATCCTCATGGCGGTCCGCGGCGAGGGCCTAGCAGAGGACGAGGCCGGCGCAGCAGCCGATGGCGGAACTACGGCTTCGCAGAAGGTCGTCTACGTGCTGCATCCCAACTGCGCCGTCGAGGAGGTTTAGTTGTGGGGCCAGTTCATCGGGCGGGTATGCAATTTGGTTTGGTTTGGTTTATATAGCATGACCTGAGCATTCACTGATAATGATATATCTACACGAGAGGCTCACGGAGGCACACGGCGTCTGGAGTTAGGGAAAGCTCTTGAGGGGTTTGTCCCGTGTGATGAGTGAGGATGGAAGGAATGACCAGGATGTTGTTATGTATGGTCTGCCAGTGCGTGGACGATAAACTGCATTGTGCTGTACCTCATGAATGGGTATTTGTTCATAGCCGCCGAAGATATAACTAGTTTGGTTGGATGAGGAATTAGACCCAGTAATATGACTAAGTGGGTGCCGCGCATCGGGGGTTATTACGAAGCTATCGCTAAGGTGACTCTTCCGTTGTCCCGTTCCGAGGAAGGTCCTGCTCTTAACCTGGGTGTTGGCTGTGGTTATGCTTATTGACGTTGGCTGTCTTCTCACTACTTAATGCCCAGGCTTTATGCATCTCCGAACGGTTGGTGGTGTACGCCGATATGCCCGCCCAAACCCGAATCCCGAGATGACCTCGGAGTCCTCCCAGCCCTATCCCCTACCAGCTAAAGCTTTCGCCCACTTACTCTGCGATCTCCGCCCGAGGCTGGTTTCCCTCGGGATATCAATCCCAATACGCGCATAAGCTACCCCTGCCATCCGTCTCTCGATTCCCACCCTGCTTTACGAAAACTTGCTAAACGCAGAACACGCCAAGTCCGCCGACCCCGGACATGGGCGAGAGCGGGTTTTGATTTTGTGTGGCTGCTTACTTATTAGTCACCCGTTAGATCCCCATCGGCGGTGGCATCTATCGAGGTCGACGACAGCGTGGGGAGCACTACAGGGTCTCCTGGAGCGGGCCCCGACGGAGATCCACACATGCCGGGGCTCGAGATTCAGCTACATGGAGGGCCGGGCCGGCGGTTTCCTAAGAAGTCCCGCAGCGACGAAATGAGGGGAGCGCGGGAAGGCAAGAGGGCGAGGGAGTCGGCGACTCTCCCCTCCTCGCCTCACACGCTCACTCGCACCACAAAACCCTCAGCACAAACTCCGGAACACTAACCAACTAACCAGACGGCTAGGTACACGCGGATTCTCCCCCTAGCCGCTAGGCACACCGATGGCCCCATCAACCAGGCCTGCCTGACTACACCTCCCCGGCGGACTCCGCTGCTCGAAAGGAACCCTAGCTAGGTAGCTATAACACCAACCCCTATTTCCCCGCCCCTCCCTCCTCGTGTCTCAGATCCCCAAAAAACCCTAACCGATACCCTGATGTGAAACGAATCCGTAATAATAATGGAGGAGTTGCGTGTAGGTATGTATATATAAAGTAGGAATTTGCTAGTAGAGCATTAGGGTAAGCAGCATGGACACTGCCTAATGCTACCTAGGCTGTGTACGTAATGTGCCCGTTTAGGGGGTAGGGTATCAAGGCCGCTTGTGGCGACATTGAGATGGGCCGGTTGCTTGGTAGAAGAAGATCTGTGCTAGCTATGGAGGCCTTGGACTACCTATATAGGTTATTTATATACACGCATCGTCTCGACGGCCGCTTTTTGGGGGGGGGGGGGGG
>QJNU01000169.1:0-18602 GCA_004154915.1 Monosporascus ibericus | reverse complement strand
CCCCCCCCCCCCCCCCCCCCCCCCCCCCCCCCCCCCCCCCCCCCCCCCCCCCCCCCCCCCCCCCCCCCCCCCCCCCCCCTCACGCTTGTTGCGATTCCATACTGAGCTGCCGTCGGGGGCAGCAGCCGACTTGCCGTTCGTACTGAGCGTCTTGGTAGAACCACCCAGGTTGCTCCCAGACTTTGCGACCAGCTTCAGTCGCGAGGCAGAAGAACCTGTGCTGCCAGGCGCCGGTGTTGACGAGGCAGATCCGGCGGCGGACTCGGGTCGGGAGGCGGCATTCGCCGCGCCTTTGGCGGCCAGGAATGTCTTATTGACCGACACGGATTTGAAGCTCTTGGGCCTCGTGGCTGTTGATGAGTTGCGCACATGGCCCTTGTCATCGGCTGATTTATGAGGGTCGGCCTTGTACGCTTCTGTATCTGAACCCCCGCTCACGCTCACTTCAGCTGAGTTAACCAGTTCGTCGACTATATCGGTAATCTGTTTGTTCTCGATCTCGTCGAGGGACCCGTTCACAGTTGTACCGGACGTGTTGACATGCTGGGCATCAGTTTTCGTCGTATCAGCGGAGTGCGTCTGGAGGCTCCACATGTCAGCGAATTCGAGGTCATGACGAGCAGGCGGCCCAAACTCAGTCCCACCCACTGCAGACGAAAGAGAGAAGATCCAGGCTAAATGAGGTGGAAATGATATTGCGGCGAGGGCCGGTTCCGACCTAAGCGCAGGCCAGGCAAAGCACGGGAAGACACTTACCAGCGAAGGTTCATTTACAGATACATCAACGGGCTTCGTAGCGGTGGCCTCTGTAGCCATCATCCACTTGTCGGGTATCGTGATATATGCCTATTTACTGAGCAGGACAATCAGGTGGTGAAATGCTGGTAAGATGAATCAAAGTCAGTCAAAGTAGGGTGAAGAAGGGCTGGGGCTGAGCGGGAGGAAGCTGAGGCGTTGATTCAATTGTTGTCTCCAAGGTCCCAGAATTTGGTGTCGCCTTTGGCAGCCAGTGAATGAAACGAACTGGGGATAATGTGGGACAACGGGTAGGCAACCTTGTATTCATAAAACTAAAACCGCAAAAAGACACAAAGGCCATTAAAGACGCCGTGCAGGTCAGGTCCAACAAGTAAATAGGCAAGCAAGGTGCCAGTACGGGACTTACGTGAGCAGTATGCCTGCAAGGGGAGAAGTTAGTAAGGGCAGGCGGTATTATAAAACAACAGGGTATATTGTACGCGCGTAGAAAAAACCACGTACGGATTGCGACCTGTGACGAAATGCCTCCTCTTCTTCTTCTTCTTCTTCTTCTGGCGCTTCCTCTTTCCCTCGATACGTTACAGGAGAAACAAATGTGCAAATAGCGGGAAGGCGCACGAAGAAGTGCTGTTGAGGAATTTTGGGGAGCAGAGAGGGAGGGAGAGAGAGAAGAAGGGGTACGAAAGGGTACGAAGTATGCGGGTAGGTAGTAAAAGAAAGCTTCAACAGCCGAAAGGAAGTTTTGGGGTTAGAAGTTGTTACTTACTACCTAACCTTAGTACCTACCACTCTTCTCCCGCTTATTAAGTAAAACTCAATGGGGACGGTCTGCCACTCCAGTCGGCCCGTGCAAAAAAGGCAACAGCAGGAATGTATGTATCTACCGGCGCAGTTGCAGGTGCGGTTGCAGTCGTAGGCCAGAATGGACAAACGAGTGAAACGAATCGGTTGACATGGGGGAAGGTCCGGGTCTTGGCCGAATGACTTTCCGCGGATGCGCTGGAAGCTGGAAGGGAAGTGGCCTGGAAGAAATGTGGGGTCTCGCAAATGGCTGTATATACATATAATATACCTCTAGCGGGCCGAAAACAATATCAACCACAACAACCTTGAAGGCAGACTGAATGGCAAGTGCCCAGGACGAGTGAGAATGGCACGGCCAAGAACCGTAGAAAAAGGGGTAGCCGTGAGAGAACATGGTGGCCCGGTCCTAGAGCAAGCGGATATGTACTTGGATGGAGATGCAGCAGATGAAATGCACTACAGTGCATCGATGTAGATCCGAGGAACACTCGAGCATACCTAGCCAGGTACGGCGGTGATCACAAAGAAAACCTGTCAATTTACGGCTTGGGCTTTCTTGCTTCGTTCTAGTACACGGAGGCTAGCTACAACCGCAGCAACCCCCTCTATCTTATGTACAAGGTCTCCGTCGCACCCGCGATCCCTTCGCTTTCCCCGCCCGCTAGGTCATATTAGTGGGCGTTGTTCTTGTGGTGGCCTGCCCTGCCGTCAGTAGGATTCTCTTTGCAATTCCTTCCTAGTCGAACTTACGGAGGTGGAAATAGTAGGCCATGGGATATCCGAAGACGACGAGGAAGCCAATCCAATGGATGATAGCTGGAGGCGTGACATCAGTATACACTATACACCGCATACCAGAAAACAGGTCTTCCTATGCGACAACGTACGCTTGTTGGTGGCGTTCTTGCCGAAGTGCTTGGCCTGGTAGCTGCCGAAGAGGCCGCTGGGCTGCATCTCGGGAGCCGGGCCTCGGGGGAGTTTCTCGTAGAAGCCGACGACGCGCTTCATGCGGACGGCATCAGGAGCCGCGCCGATAGCCTAGGTATCAGATCCCACCGTCAGCATGTCCCGGCATTCCATCCGGCCTATGGAAGCCCCTCCTTTACGTCGCAGAGCCCCTTGGATGTCGACGATCAACATGTCCCAATGATCCAGCAATACTGATTCTCATAAGGCAACCCCTTATCATAGAAGACACTTCGGTATGGGGGGGTTGCTAGAGCGTAGCCGCATAGGAAGTACGTACATTGGGCGAAGCGACCTATATATATCATGTTAGCAAGGGTTTCATGACGATATGCACCAGAACCCACGGACCTTGGGAGGGATGAGGGTCGAGAGGGCCCGACGGGTAACGAAGCTCATTGTGATCGGTGGCGAGAGGACGCAGTCGTTATAGGAAGAAATTCGGCGAAGACGGGCGGGCCACAGAAGTCTCAATTGAGAAGTCGGGGGACGCGATAGCAGTAAAAGGTAAGTCGTAGCCTGAAGTCAAACCAGCAAAGGCTCGTTGCAGTGGAAGTTTGGAAAAGACTCAATCAATCAACTTGACCCGGGCAGCAATTTAGCGCGATGATTTGCCGCTCAGCCAATCAGACGACCCAAATCATACGCTGACAGCCCCGCCCCTCCCACTGCACTGTAGCCCCGGGGGCCAAAGCCTTGCAGCTTCATTCAATCATTGACCTCGCCTCAGGTATTGATTGCATTGATTGCATTCATTATTCAAATGTCGTAGGACGAGTAAAACCCGCAATCCTCCGTCGCAACCACTCAGTCCGCATTCTCTCCTCCGCACCAACGACGATGGCTTCCCTTCGCACTCAGACGGCAGCCAGACTGCTGCGGACATCCTCCTCGCTACCGACCCGAGCCCTCTCCCAGACCCAGCAGCGCCGCTTCAAGTCCGACGACTCGAGGACAGCACTCACCGAGCACGGCGAGGTGCATCCCGCCGTGAAGCCCGCAAACGCGCCCGATTACGGTGTGCACATCGACAAGGCCACGTCGTACGTCTCTCCACCCCCTCCCTCCGTGAGGGCATGCATGCGCACCATCGGGAGGGTATTGACCGGTTACTACCTTACTAGGACATACACCCCGGTACCGAAGCGAATAATGGACGGCAGCGAAGAGACCGACGTCCTGCCCGCGGCCGTCATATCCGGCGCGCCCATCGAGCTGCAGGCCCGAACCGTGCGGTACGTCGCTCCCAGCCCCAGAACCACACGGACTGGTTCAGGGACGAGGTAGACAAGTCCGAAACATCTAGCTCACGCGCGCTGCACACAGGATCTACCAGCCCGCAAAGCCGGCGACGCAGTCCGGGACCTGGGGCGCCCACCACTGGCGGATGGACTGGGACGTGCTGGGTAAGGGCCACCGGTGGGAGAACCCGCTGATGGGGTGGCAGGCGTCGGGCGACTTCATGCAGGGCACCAAGATGGAGTTCCGGACCAAGGAGGATGCCATTGCCTTCGCCGAGAAGCAGGGCTACGAGTATTTCGTCCAGGAGCCCACCAAGCGCGCCTTCACCCCCAAGGCCTACGCAAACAACTTCCTCTACTCCCCCGGCAAGCTCAAGCACATCCGGACCAAGTAAGATAGGATAGAAACTGCATGGACAGCGGAAGCAGCAGGAGGAGACATGGATAGTGGATATAGAGGAGACAGAGAGACAGGCAGAGGGAGAGAGAAGAGAGAGAGACGGGGAAGAAAGCCTCTACTGCTACTTTGTGGTCGGTTGGCTGAGTAGACTAGCCACCGCTCCGATTTGTACATATACTACGGCGTGACAAAAACACGTTGAGCAGGGTGCAGGATCTAGAAGTGTTGGTTTCCCCAAAGTACCTAGCCATCCCGCGACAGACCTGCTTGCTACTTTAGCCTGTATCGTTCCATCGACTGCCCCGTCTCCTTACCACCTTTAGTAACGGACGCCGTCGGAAATTCGGACTTCTCGATTTTCTTACTTTTCACGGGGGCGAATCCATCCGCGGCCGTCAGGAGCATCCTACTATGGTATGTAGATTTAGGTTGGCAGCCCTAAGACAGATAGAGCGGCTTCTAGGTCAAAGCGAAGTGCACGTAAGACAAATTGAAAAGTTCGCTTAGGAACAACTAGCAGTAGGATATAAGCAATATGATGCATTATCCACAAAAACTGGGGCTTTAGTCCATAAGACCTAAGTAGTAAGTCGAATTCCTGAGCATAGTTTCCGCCGTCCTGCGGAGCCAGGGCCCGAATAAACCTGCACTCTGGTATACATCGCCCATCCATTGCTGTGTGCCATACAGCACACCCCGAATCTCAAACGCCTGCCTTTGTGGTATCCGGTAACACCCCAACACCATGCATATAAAGAAAGAGTCGCTATCCATTCCCTCAGGTACTGTTCATACCTCACTTCAATCGTTAAGTGAGATAATGTATAGGATGGAATAACCATAATTCCACCGGTAAGACCGCTTCGTGAACGGGGCGAGGATCATCACCAAGGTCATGTTCCAGTTCATTATCATCATCCTAAGTCGTAACCATCTGCTCGTCATGGCCATTCTGTTTGTCCTCATCATCACCGTCCAAACCGAGCTCGATGTGGGGCGGCAGGTCTTTTTTGGTTTCATTGCGCACAATTGTCTCGCCCCAAACCCTCGTCATCAAGAATTTGCGGATCGCGGCGTCGTGTTCGTGGTATTGATGCTGCAAAACTATCTTGTTCACCTGATCGGCCACCTCTCTCCTTAGACCAGGCTGTAGAAGAGCAGCGAGTGTAGGGTCCAGACTATCATGTGGGAAGACGAGCAGTGTCATCGTCTTCTCTAGATCTTCAAGGAACTGCGTATCTTGTGAAGCACGCGGACCCAGCATTGTTGTTGCAAACTCCAAGGCAGGGGTAATATCACCGCCCGGGTTTGCCGTGCATTTCCGGATTAGCTCCACTAGTTGAAGGCGGAGCAGAGCGAAATGTAGGGACCCATTCTCATCCAAGATCTACGCATAATGTTAGACTGCGTTTGATGGCAGGAATCGGTAGAAAGGCGACAGCGGGTAGACGTGGCTCATTTTGAAAGTGGTTGTTTCTCATCAACGATCCGGAGACCATATGAGTGGTGCATGTAAAACTCGTGTTCTAATCATAGCGCATCACGTGTCAGGGGCTAGTATACAAAAGTCACACTCACAGATGGGTCCAGATCATTCAGAGTCTGAATAGCCGTTTCGATATCACCTTGGTGTATCGATCTTTGTATGCGCTGTCGAACCTCAATATCCTCGTTGTCTTGTTGCGGATTTAAGTTGGCTTCTGTGCAGAATCTGGCAGCGGCATTGGGGTAACCAGCCACCGTGAGGTAATCTAATATTAATGCGTTGATGTCGCTTCTCGCCATGTTAGCCTCAGTCCTTGTGACTAGTCGGCGTCAATATTAAAAGGGTGGGGTGGGGGGCTTGGAAGTGTTCAGATATTGAAGATAGATAAATCGTTCTCCGCATGAGATGCTCAGAGAGATTCCCATTGATTGTTATTACATCATGATAAACCCGGAGGATCAAAACCAAGATGGAGTACAACAAATCCGTGTTTACCTTTTTGGTGCTTTTACATTCTCGACTTGTTGCGTAAAGTTATGTCGGACGGGAGTAGCAGTCGACGTAGACGAGGTCTGTGGGATTTGCGGTCAGCCTGTGAAGGGGAACGCTGCGGTCAGGAAAGGCCTCGAGCCAATGGACATCGTTGGTATTGGAGAAAACCGTACCATCCTGCGATCAAGTAAAATCTCTGCGATATGTCGGGCGTGTCGAAGTTGATCCTCAAACGTATGCTCTGACGAGGACATGCCCAGTACACAATTATGGCCCGGTGGTAGGGGTAAAGATGGTTGACATTGAGATTGCAAACACAGCAAACATGAGTGTCACGTACAAATGTATGTCTGGTTGAGGCTGAAAAATGAAGTAGTGAAGGCAGGTGGAAAACGTTCGGTCGGGTATGCAAAATTGCAAGGGAAGCACAGACTGTATGCATTAACTGGTGCGAGACATGGTATCCGGACCCGTCCAACGTTGCATAGTCTTATGCACTTACCAGATATCCCGTGGATACTTGTCACTATCGATATGCCCATGCTTCAGCTTCGCATCCTCTAGCTGGAGCATTTTGAATGCACAACGGTCTTTCCTTTTGGCAACATCTATTATTCTGAATATTTTAGTTCTTTGTTCCCAACTGATGAATATTTGTTCTCCGCTCCGCTGCATTCAAAATCTCACGTATAAAAACGCCAAGTCAGCTTGGCCGTTAGGCTTTTAACGGTAGCTACTTCGTATTTGGGTACAGGCTGCCAGCACGGGCGTAGCCGTCGGTGTGTCCCGCACTCCCCCCTAGAACGCTTCTGGCAGGCACGCGACAGCAACACTCCCCTTTTCTTAACAGAGATCCTCGGTATACAATATCAGGAAGTCTTTTATCACAAGGCATCTCTTTTCCCGTGGCCGTTTGCATATCTATCTATAGTCGAGATCCTCGGCCAGCCATGAATACCGGTGTTGGCTCGGCGGCCATTGTGCCTGACAATCATGCCGATACTATCGCTAAGCGAGTCCACTACAGCCCTCCTTGGGCTGACCTAAGCATCATTGGTGTTGCTGGCAGCTCTGGATCTGGGAAGTCGACACTGTCCCATGCCATAGTGAGCAAGCTTAACCTGCCGTGGGTTGTCATTTTGTCTATGGTGGGTAATGTCTCTGGGAGGGTAATTGCGAGTTTCCAAGCTCACTCTATGTAGGATTCGTACTATAAGCCCCTAGATGCGGAGGCTTCCAGAAAGGCCTTCTTGAATGAATATGATTTTGATTCTCCGGAGGTACGCCCTTGTTACCTATGCAGCACCTCCTGTAGATGCTGAAGTTGGTCACAACAGGCGATAGATTTTGACGCATTGCTACAAACTCTTCGAGACCTTAAGGCAGGGTGAGTCTAGTTAGGGTTGGCATCCCTTGCTACTAGTTCCCCTCGATCCGCGCATACAATCATCAGTCAAATGCTCTCATCTCACGTTACACCAGCAAGCGCGCAGAAATACCCATTTACTCCTTCGAGAAACACCAGCGTTTAAACGAAACCACCGCTATATATTCCCCGCATGTTCTCGTCCTAGAGGGTATATTCGCACTGTATGACCAAAGAATAATGGATTTGATGGATATGAGGGTAACTTGCTCCTGTATATGCCTCCTTTGTTTTATCCGGCTGGCTAAGCTTGTCGTACAGATATACTGCGAAGCAGACGCCGACACCTGCCTTTCAAGAAGGAGTACGTTGGCGCCTTGACGAGAATCGCGATATTTGCTCATGCTATCACACGCTAGTATTGCGAGACGTAAGAGACCGTGGCCGAACTGTCGACGGATGCGTCAAGCAATGGTTTAGCTTCGTGAAGCCTAACTATGAGAAAGTTAGTCCCCCAGTTCTAGTATCAGATCCTGAGCTAAAGGTGTGTCCCAGTACGTTCAACCGCAGAGGAGCCATGCAGGTACTTGCCGCTTTTATTGTTGACTTGGCTCATCCCTTGATCGGGTGCCCCGTGCCATTCTCTTATCTACTACCAGGCTGACTGGCTGGCGTGACAGACATCATAGTGCCACGCGGAATAGAAAATCAGGTTGCGATGAGTGAGTTAAGCCTGCAACTCTCACCGGATATCACTAATAAGGTCAGCCATGGTTACGCAGTACATTGAAAGGAAGCTGGTCGAAAAGTCGGCCCGCCACCGCGCAGCGCTGAAAAGCCTAGAGCTGGGCTACGACGTCGAGCCCCTTTCCTACAGAGTCACCGTCCTAAAGGAGACTCCGCAGGTCATAGGCATGAACACATTGATCCAAGACATGGACACTTCGAGCGAAGACTTCATATTCTATTTCGACAGGTTTGCCTGTCTGTTGATTGAACAGTAGGTCTAGTATGAACTCATGCATCTCCGTCGCAGGCTCTCACATCTCTAGGGCATTGAACAAGGTCCACTTCAAGGAGTTGACGGTGGAGACGCCAGCGGGCCATAAGTACCAGGGACTTACCCCGAAGGGCGAAGTAAGCGCCGTCATCGTTCTTCGCGGCGGCGCTGCTTTCGAGGGGGGCCTAAAGCGAGTGATACCCGACTGTCGGACCGGTCGCCTTCTAATCCAGTCGAACGTGCGGACCGGAGAGCCGGAACTCCACTATCTGAAGCTGCCCAAGGATATCGAGACACACGATAGCGTCCTTCTTCTGGATGCCCAGATGTCTAGTGGGGGTTCCGCGCTCATGGCAGTCCAGGTCCTCGTAGATCATGGCGTGCCGCAGGATCGCATCGTCGTAGCCACGTATTCGTCCGGTAAAGTCGGTCTACATCGCCTGACGAAGGTGTTTCCGGACATCACCATCGTAGTCGGCAACTTGGGCAGCGACTTCGAGGACCGGTGGGTTGAGAAGAGGTACTTCCGTTGCTGATGGCGTCACTCTGGTCGATGTTATAGATAGTATTGGGCGTGCATTGCTTGCATAGACGAATGCCAACTCGCCCCCAGGCCAACGCTTTCCACTTGGACCGGCTCTCACTATTTCCGAGGCTCCCCGCGTGGGTATAAAAACACCAAGTTTGCTTCGGAAGACCACCACACAGATACGGTGGGTGCGATTCAGCCGCCACGTAAAATGTCCAGCGTATCAGAGAGCGTGGGAGGCCACTTGCAAAGATTCCTGCAATAGACACAGCCCATCACTGCCAGTCCTGTTTTAAGGGGCATGCAGAGTAGTTGGCCAAGATAGCTCCCATGGGTACCACCAGCTGTGCACCGATATTTCTCATGATGTGACTAGAAATGAGGGGTCTCCAGAGAGAATTACATTTGAATGGGCTACTAGGAAAATTTGTGCCCTTCCAGGAGTGACATTCATCTTCAAGCCAGCTCTATAGGAACAGCCGGTAGCTCCTCGTTTCGAGGATACCCCACGCGAACCCGGACGTGACTCTAGTGCGCTCCAGAATGCACTACTGGCTGGTGTGTCAGAATAGGGGTAAGGCGGCCCACGCCTTCTATATATATAGTTGTATATTTTCCAAGCGCCCAGTTTTGATCGGCTAAGGTCTGGAGTATTTGTCGAACTCATCTCCTCTGGAATATTTTAAGACTTAGACAAGTTAGTTGGCACTCGAACCTGCCTACCCGAGTAGTTGTTCATATACCACAATTTCCCAGGAGAAACTCGCTGGTCGCACACAAGCACAAACTGTGATCTCACCATTGTGAGTTAAATATGGGAGAAAGGCTCATTACTACCTTGGTACCTAGCCCCAGGCAAAGCCCCGAATTCCCAGACCGGACAGCTTCCCCGGATACTGTAGCCACCGGGAGCCATAAAACCAAATAACCAACCAGAACGCGTAGACTCCCAAATATGCCGTCCCGGAACTTGCTCGTAAGACCGCTAACGATACCCACCCCAACGCAGACAGAGAGAAAGTCCTAGGGCTTATATTTGTAGATCCTATAGCGGCCCTTCTCCTGTACCGGCAACATGCCATTTTTTGCATTTCTCGTAGTTTTACGAGCAACATTGGAGGGAGCCTTATGGGATTTATGTCCCTCCTATATTACCGTCCTTTATATCACCAGCTTTCTTTTCATGCATAGTTGATTGTAAAGGCAGACAGGAAGCTGAACAAGATTTATTAACAAGTAGGCAAAAATGAATCTCAATATTTAAATCGAAAGGACCGTAGAACATCCCCATGTTTCTAGAAGAACGAAAAATAGCCCTCTAGCGATGTTCAGAAGAGTGTAATGCTTCTTCGTATCAACTAAGCAGTTTTTAAAGCCTTGCCGACCTCGGATGTTACGTGATTATCTCGTGATAACCAGAATAGCGGCTCGACAGCTAGCGAACATGTCCATAAACCGATATAATTACTAGAAGCGGTCAGCATGTTGGTAATATAGTGACAGAGATATCCTCCACGCTTAATCCCGGCTAGCTACCGCTGTAATGCATGTCGTCGTCCGTGAATATGAATGCGGGTATAGCCGCCCCGTGAAGATACTAACGGCTACATCAAAATCCCTGTTTTGATATTCGAGCAGTTCCTTTGAGCTGACTTGCATGCGACTACGATTGTCGGGAAATTATTGATATTGTTTTCGGTCTAGAACTTGTACGCCTCTGCATGAAGCCATACCTGTTGCCCAGATGATTCCAACATTATGGCTCATGTGGGTAGCAAGCTAGCCAATATATCCGGTGTCGCGGTTTAAAAATCTCCAGTCGGCGGTAATTCGCTTCCCAGGACACACGCACGGGCCGAAACGTAAGCATCTGGAGCATCGTGAAGTCCGTGCCCGCGGTAGTCCCAGACCAGCGGTGACACTCGACAGACAACAAGCAGTCCGCTTCGGAGTAAGCTCCCGAGCTCGAGCAGATACCGTTCCCGACGGGATAGATCACTCTAGACCACGGAATACAGGGGATTGGGTTGTCGTTTTGAGGATTGCATGCGCAACCTTTACTCCACACGTGATCATTAGGGAAGGCCATGGCACATCCGTTAACGGAGGTTGCGGGCCAAATCTAGGCCAGACCCCTACCCTTGGGATATCGTGGACAGTTTCTCGTAGGTAATTCCCATCGTGTCGGAGGCGGTCCCCTGACCGGTCCTGGTGGTATATGATATGGGATGTTAGCGGTTTAAAGGTCGGTTTTCCAGAGCCCTCAAAGACTTACTACTGTTTGGACCGTCGCCACGGCTTAGCTTTGTCTATCCGGCCTGCTCAATTACTCTCATCTTTTCAATTTGGCAACTCTGGCCCGAACTGACATGGGTATCTCTGAGAAGGAACCCACAGTTATCGCTACAGCCGCTACTCCTGATTCTCGCAGCGAGAGCGTTCTTCCCTTTGCTGAGACGGGCCAATCGTCGTCCGAGGAACTCGATATACAAGGCGACTGTATTCCAGACGGAGGTCTCCTTGCATGGCGTCAAGTGTTGGCTGGGCACCTCGGGAGCGCCGTTTCGTCTGGCCTCCCTGCCACCTTCGGGGTTTTCCAGTTATACTACACGTCGACGTTTGCCCTACCGGCTGCGCAAATATCATGGATAGGTTCGGTCCAGGTATTCTGCTCGAATTGTGCCTGCGTCGCCGGAGGACGTCTAACAGACGCCGGCTACGCACGTGAGGCTATACTAGCCGGCTCAACATTGGTGGTGATAGGCTTGAGTTTAGCAAGCATCGCGACGCAGTACTGGGAGGTTCTACTTGCCCAGGGGTTGTGCACCGGTTTGGGACTCGGGTTGATCTGGATGCCGTCTATGGCGGTTGTCAGTTCATACTTCAAGAAGAGGAGAGCGCTTGCCCTGGCGCTAGCTACTGCAGGAACCGGAACTGGGAGCATGGCTTTCCCAGCTACTGTTCAGTACCTGGTGCCCTACATAGGGTTCGCCTGGGCTGTCAGGTGCTTGGGGCTTGTCATCCTAACAATGCTGATTCTCCAAAGCCTGCTTCTGAAACCGAGGTTTGCGAAACCCAAGACGCGAGGCCCGATAATCGAAGTTGGTGCATTCAAGGAGTTAACCTTTCTCTACTTCACGATGGGGACGTTCTTGTTCTACTGGGCGCTGTACTTCGGTTTCTTTTACGTGAGTCAGCTTCTCCGCAATACCCCTATTCCATAAGTATATGACGGCAAGTCTCTAACACAGCCAAATAGATGAACACATTCGCGATGACACTTCCTTTCAATGCATTTACTACGACATCCACCGTTTCCTTGCTTCTCATTATGAATGGTGCCGGAACGGTCTCTCGCGTCCTTACTGGCTATTTGGCGGACGCCCACCTTGGTCCTTTGAACGCGTACATTCTGGCTGTCGGCTCTTTGGCAGTCGTCCTCTTTACTTGGATGGCTGTAAACTCAGCACTCGCAATGTATTTGTGGGCTGCGGCTTTCGGATTCACTAATGGGGCGGCACAGGGTGCCTTTGTTGGTGCGTTGGCTAGCCTGACAAGTGACCCACGGAAGATAGGAACGAGGTTCGGTATGGTTTGTGGGGTACTCGCTTTTGCGTCACTAGCAGGGCCACCGACAGCTGGTGCTATTCTAGGTGTTAGTGGAGGCTGGTACGGATGGGCGCAAATCTGGGCTGGAGCGGTCGAAATACTGGCCATGATAGTACTAGGCACTGCAAAATGGTGGATGGAAGGGGGTTTCTGGGCAATAATCTGATATGACGCTGATGATGACTGATCGAGATAGGAGTAAGCCATGTGGAACGCAGCGATAAGTAATGATATAAAGCTTTTTATTCTGGTAGTCCTGGATTATCATTCACTTCTTCGTTTTCATACGAACGCTTTGGATAAAAGCAGACATTACCCCTTATCGAAAAGACAGAAGCCGGAGTAACTAAGTAACATATCTCCTATAGGTCGGCGTAGAACAGTATCAGAGTTCACTTTATCACATTGCAATAATGGGGAAAAGACTGTTATAAAGAAAGCTCAGTTAGTTGAATACCTAGTTACCTAGGACTCTCCTAGTTAGTACGAGACCATTAGTCCCGTGTGATAGAAAACTCCAGAGTTGCAAACGCCGCTGTGGGCGATCAACCGGAATAAGAGCGGATGTCCGAGTTCCCCCGGCATCCGTCTGATGTAAACCTGTGTCGTTTTGGGCCTTATCCGGATGTTACCTCGTCCAGCAGTTCACCCTCCGAAGGTGTACCTGCGTCTGCTTCGGGCTGGTGCCCACGGGTGCCACAAGTCTCTTCAGCCCTTGCTTGCTGTCGCCGGTGTGCCCCCACACTTTCCTAACCTCTCTGCATCTCAGACAACATTTGAATTGCTCCTCTTCACGCGGCTTCCCACATTGGGAACACAAACCCGCGTCTACGTGTCGCCGTACGGATCGCACTCTCCATGAAGCGTTTTGCATCCGACATCTCGAACAGCGAGCACGATTCGGTTCTCGCTCGCCGATGCCGCACTTCGTACACAAGCCCGTTTCTCGGATCTTCTCCCTTCTGATTCGACGCGATTCATTGCGGGCATTCTTTTGAGCCATCTTCTTGTCTGCAAGAGGATAGCTGGGCTTGGTCCATTTGCCTGTCGGAAGGGGGCGTCTAGGAACAGCTGACGCCCTACGACTAAATTCATTGCCGAGCGGTTCCGCATGACCTGTGAGATAATTAGTCGGAGTATTGGATGGACAGGACGTTGTTGGAGCTACGGTTGACCTAGACTGTTGGCTTGATACTGACGATGTAGACATGGCGTCCATACTTTTCACCCTACTGAAAATTTACCTAGCTGGACACAAAAATCGGCGGCATTGGTAATAGCTCAGGTGATAGCTGGTAATGAGTTTATAAGTTGAACCTCTGGTGAATGCGGGTTGTATGGTTTCCTTACAAGAACCCTTCGTCGCGATCAGAGGCCTTTAATATATGTTAGTTATCCCTGTTCTTGAACAAATATAGGCAAAGTAACAAAAGAGGAGCTGGGCAGGTCAACAAAGGCCATGTATACATTGAGAGGGGTAAGTTTGGGAGTACGGTGCCGATGTTTTGTCGCACGATAAATTGTTTTATACCGAGAATGAAGAACCCTACGCAATGCAGGTTTCCAGAAGATTTCAGTTGAGCAAAACCGACCAACATCTTGCTACACTCTATCTGGACTCCTTATGTTACCAATATTGTAAAATATACACGTTCGACTAGAGCCTCTGGTGTCACGCTACAATGGAAAACTTGGGGTTGTAGAGTCATATGCGTGCATGCACTTGTAATTATGTTTTAGCTTACCATATCCATAGCAACATAGATGTAGGTCCAATAAAAGGTTTATCCATACATCTCTTTCGGCAGAAGGGCATATCGTCATTATGATTTACGCACCACTACAAACTGAAATGGAACTGGGTTTATTATACAGCATGGGGAGTGCTACAGCCGGCTTGGACCCCTACTATGGCGGCATCTACAAGGAACCGACTCACATCGAGGCTATTTAAAGGTGAACAGGGCGGATACCGATTTATCATAAAAGACTCTCTCATAAATTACGGAAAAAGAACTGTAGTCTGAATCCGCGCGGGGTCCCTCAGCCGTTTATCCGGCGACAAAGGACGAACTACTGTGGGACAACCACATCTTTGCTTGTATCAAGTTCCTCGTGTCTCCTCAAGTCCATCGGCTTCGCGAGCAGCGGCACGACATAACTGCCAGTTCGACGTCAGGAGGAACGCCGCGGATTCATCCAAGAAGTAAAGACAAACGACATTACTTACGGATCGAACGTCTTCCAGTATGGGTTTTCCAGGTGATACTTCTGGCTCTGCAAACACTGTTAGCGGAATCTTCTTATTCTCAGGGAACAGGCGGAGCCTACCGATTCTTTCTCGAAGCGTTCGACGATGGTGAAGGCGCGAGGGTCGTGGACGTCCTGCATGACTAGCCAGTCTATCGTTTCCTTGTCTTGGCGGTAGACCCGTGCAGCCTCAATCAGCTTCAACTTGATCTTCTCGATCGACTCGGGGTCGTCGTTGGCGTATAAGTGGACGGTAAGCGTGTAGACCATTCTGGAGGATATGTGGATTTCTCTGCAGGGTCGGGACGGCTAGGTAAATGAATGTCCGCGGTGTAGTCGAATATTGAGGAACGGACGTAGTTTCGGTGAAGTTATAGGCTCCATAGTAATTCTCCACAAAGACACGCTGCCGCAAAAACTAGATTGAGGGGAAGGTAGAATGTATCCAGATAATAATTAATAAATTAACCATACGGTTTATTAATACGAAGGTTGCCATTTCGTAAATAAAGCTACAGTACGTAAATATAAACTCTGCTAGTTATAAAATGTAAAAAGTTAAATTTTAAAAACTTGAAAATTTTAAAGTTAAAAGCTTGCGACTTATTTATTAAATAATAAAGAAATGAAATAAGCTAAGTATTACGAATAAATGTTAAATGATTTTTTAAAAAATTAAGGTTAATATGTGACGACTAAGAGGTTTAACCAACTATTAAACCTAGTCGTACGGTTTATGTTAGCAGTAGTGTCGTGGGAAACTGAGCAATGATACGTTCAATAGTCACGTCTGGTAATAGCAGATTGTCAAAAGGTAATCTGGGTAACCAAGTTGTATTACAAGCTGGTGATTTATCTAAATTATGGCGGTAATAAGCGTATATATCCTTGCGTTAGCTTAAGGCGTTTAAGCAGCTTAAACCTTTGAGCGTATTAAGCCTTTTGAGCCGACGTGCCGGCTCGAGGGGCTTAAGGGTTTTGGCGCTTTGAGTCCTTTAAGCTGGTTACGTAACCTTATGGCTTGGGTCGGGATTAACTGTTTGGAAGATCCGACTGTTTATGTTGTAGCTAAGACCGTTAGGTTATAATACGATTTCTCCCTTTTAGGATCTTTGTCTTTAAAGATTAATTTGTTTGCCTGTTAATTTTGGTAAGTAACCTTTCCTTTTTTATACTTATTATGTCGGGTCGAATTAAAAAACGTCGTTTTCGTTAGCGTATTAACGCTTTCGTTCTTTTAGAACGTATTAATCGTCTTGGCTTCGATATGCCTTCTTATTTTCGTTATGAAAAGGAGGGTGTAGATTATAAGGTCGTCCGTAGTTCCATAAAATGCGCCCGATGCATTCGTCATAATAACTTTTGTGATATTTTTGGGCCTTCGGAAACGGAGTATCAAAAACTTTTGGATGAAAAGGATCGTCTAGAACGTAAGGAGGAACAGGCTCGGGAGACGTTACGGGCCGTTGCCAACAAACTTAACCGTTTGCAAAAGCAAAAACGGCTTTTCCGTCGTCGCGGCATCGAAATGCTTCGTCGTGGTATTAAGGGTGCGGAGGCCATGAAGGAGTTTGAACGTCTAAAAAAGGAACAGGAAAATTTGAAGGCGGCGGTCGCTGCGGCCACGTCAGGCCAGGTTGCAGATCCGGTCGACTGGTTTAAGCTTATTGATTGGTTAACTGCTAATTGGGGTGCATCCGTCGTTGCTGGTAAAAGCTCCTTAACAGGCGTTAGGCGTTCATAAGGTTTTTGGTAAGCTCCCAGGTGTTCTCGGAGTCTGGGTAGTTCTTCCATTTGACCAGGTACTTAGTAAGTCCGTTTTCCCTTCGTATATTCAAGATTTTTTTTGCCTCGTATATTAGTATATCCTTTTTTACTTTTTTTTCGTACCCTGTATTAACTTTGATGGTATTTGCTGCTAACTTGAGTAAGGAAACATAAAAGATTAAATAGAGTTTAACCTTGGGTGGTAGTTTCAATTAATAATTATTTTTTAAGATTTTTTTGATAATCTTATATAAGCCGATGTATTTAAAATCGAGTTTTTTGTTAAATCGCTTAGTTTATATGTTTTTAGTGGCTAGGTAGACCATCTTTCCTTTTTAAAAGGTTGGTTTTTTTAACTTTTTCTGGTTATAGTATTTCTTTATTTAGTTACGTACGAATTCGAGTTTTGTTTTTATTTCTGCATATAGTTGTTTAAGTTGTTTTGATGTAAGGATTGCTTTAACGTTAATAGGTCCTTTACGTATATCTTTGTAGATTTTTAATGTAAAACCAAAGTTGGCGTTTGCTAAAGTCGTTTTGGTGCTTTCGTGGTAACTAGTATTATAAGTTAATTAGGTAATAAGTAACTTTTGAACCTAATTATTTTGTTCGTAATTGATGTAATATCGTAGGTAAGTTTTTAATGTTTGGTTAGTTTTTTTTGTTTGTCCGTCTGTTTGGGGTTTGAATACGCTGGATAGTTTATGGTTTAGGCCTAGTTGCGCTATAAGTCCTTGCCAGAATTTTGAAGTAAATGTTATTTCTTTGTTTGAAATAATTTCCGTTAATAATCCGTATATTTTTAAGATATATTTTAAAAAGGTATAAGTTAATTGTTTTGCGTTTGTATTTTCGTTATATAATAGGAAATAAGAAAATTTGGTAAAATCGGTTAACGATTATAAAGATGCTGTCGTAATATATTCCCGTAGCTGGGTTTTTTGAAAGTGGGAGTTTAGTAATGAAGTCGAAGGTAATTAAATTTTATGGTCGTTTTATGATTAGTAATGGTTATAGTTCTCCGTATGGTTTATGTCGTTTAGTTTTTGTTTTGTTGTAGATATGGTATTATTATCGTATTTTTTTTATTATTGATTTTATTTTAAGAAAGTAATAAGTGCGTTATAATCGTTTTAGGGTTTTGTGGATTCTTGGGTGTTTATATAATTGGTGCTCGTATATGTTTCGTACTAATATTTTTTTGGTATTCTTTTAGGGTTTGTGTTTTTTCTATTCTTTGGTCCTTAGGTAGATTGTCGTTGTATTCCTGGATTTTCTGGTATAAATCCGGGGGTGCTGCTCTGATTGTTGCTATCTGTCGTGGTTGCAGGTATCCTTTTAGTGTAATGTCGAAGATTTGGTGGTTGACCTTGATGTTACGGATCTCTAGTGGGACCTGGGCTTGAGGCTTGGCTCTCGGAGCTGGCCAACCCCGCGGACGAGGTCACGTGACAGTAAGAGTAATCTGGTCGATCTAATAAATCACATAGATCAGAGTAATCTATGTGATCTGGCAGATCCAACAGATCCACGACACACTCACTTAAAAATAAATAGATATATAGGATTCGGTTTTTTTTGTAAATAGCACCTAACGTCCCACACCTATGAACGGGACACACCTATGAGCGGGACACTTTTTGGCACCTCGCAACAACAAATTCAAATAACTCAACCACAACACGTCCAATTGATTTAAATCAAGTGTATTCTCTTTCGTAAACCGTATCTACAGCTTTCCAACAAGTGCACGCATTATATCAAGGCTTATTGCGGACGCCTTATTGCCATTCTTTTCTTCTAACCGTCTTACGACCGTTACCTCCAGCAGCTATCAACAGCATTTTTTTGCCACCACTCTTTCTGCCGGCCAAAAAAACTTGTTTATGTATTATAGTAAGTCTTCTTTCTTATTCCAAAGGTTTGTTCTAAT